>VDFB02214040.1:0-13032 GCA_007258455.2 Sequoia sempervirens
AGGCTGTCTAGTCTCTACTGCCTCTGCTCATGCCCATCATCCCCATCATCTCTGTCATCTGAGCTGTCCTCCTCCTCCCCATCTCCACTCTCCTCACTCTCCTCTCCCTCCTCCTCCTCTCCTCCACCCATAGCCTGCTCCCCTCCACCCATTGCCTGCTCCCCACCAGCCACACCTCCCTGTATCCCTGCTCCTGACTGGGGTGCTACTCTAATCGCCCGTGCCTCATCTGGCACTGTGAATCATGGAAATGGATGTGTGTGAAAGTACTGGGCATAGTCATCTGTCATCCCAGCATCCAATACCTCTGGCCTGTCCGCCCATACCTCGGGCTGTAATGCGGTGTACTCGGTATACACTGCCTGGTATGGAATGCATGGCCCCCATTTTACATCCCCCTTACGCCGCCCATAATGAGCAACGCCCTGGGGCATCCCCTGCGTGAAACCAAACTGTCTTAGAACCCGTAGTGCCAGAAACCTCTCAATAATAAAGGGTGTCCACCCTATCAGGTACCGTGGTCTGCACACAAAAGGCATCTCTAAGTGATCTGTCGCCCATGCCTCACAGTCTGTGTAGGGCCTCCATATCACCGCATCCACATCATCCAAAACTCGCCGCCAGTACTCTACCTTGCCTAGCCTCTGCTGGACAACTGCGCTAGAATAAGCATACACATACGGCCTCCCCGCTGGTCTCACCCTAGTACAAAGTGGTCTCGTGACAGCAATGTGCTCCCATGCCCAGATCTGCAACAACGTAACTCCACTCGCCAGGCTGGTGGATCCTCTGTACACAATCCGATGAAGGTCATGGTACATGTCCTCTAGGACACAGCTACCCCAGGCAAATCTCTGTGGCTGAGTGATCATCCACTCCAGCATCCTCCCCCAACCCACGACGAATCCCTTGGACCGATGGTCCAGTCTAAGAAATCCTCCAACAAATGCTGCCAACACCGCAACCAGAGCCGGATACCTGCTGAAATCATCCCAATCTATCCAGTAACCATAAATGCTTGGATCACCACATATCCGTTGCAACGCTGCAGTCCCACCAATCTCCTTGTGGTCATAAACCACAAGGGCTCCAACAACCGGAATCCCCAGAATCCGATACACATCCTCTGGCATCACACTCATCTCACCTGTCAGCAGGTGGAAGGTGTTATGCTCAGAATGCCATCTCTCGGCCAAGGCCGTCAACAGTCCCCTATTGGCCCGAATACCTCGCGGCATGGCCAACAACGGTCCCAATCCGCAGTCTACTATCACCTGTAGCTCTGCAGGAGTTAGCTCTCCTATCTGCTCCCAACATAATGGGAACCGCTCTCTGATCTGGAGGCTTTTGAAAGCCTCCTATTTTGTTCAACCATCACAACAAATACACCAAATCAGACTCATATCACATGATTTATCTAGTCAACATAGCATATCAATGACCCATATCAAATGTTACATCAATCTATCAGCATGACCAATCAATCTACTCTATCATCATTTACTATTTGTTTTTCTTTTTAGGAAAGCAAATTTATCAACACGCCTATCATTTTCTATTTGTACTTCAAGCATGAATGCAAATTTTTACCTCCATTGTTACTATTTGTTTTCTATCGCAGAAAGCAAATTTATCCAACATCTACTCTTTGTTTTTCAATCGCGAGAAGCAAGGTTATCCAAATCATATCACTCAATCAATCATTTTACTGTTCAACATATCCTATTTGTTTTCTATCACAGAAAGCAAATTTATCCAACATTTACTCTTTGTTTTTCAATCGCGAGAAGCAAAGTTATCAAATCCAAAACAGTCAATTCCTCATCTACTCTTTGTTTTTCAATTGTGGAAAACAAAGTTATCAGTTCTCTATCAGAGTTTCTATCCTATCAGCATGATGGTCCTACAATTCATCTATCTATTGACTAAAGAAGCAATTTTCATCATCATTTTTCATCACACAAGCTTTTTTGGAAAATTTTCCTAAATGGGCAAGAACTTTGTCGTCATTCTATGTTTCTTAAAACCCCATATGCTTAAAGTTTTTCTCCGATGCGCTAGACTGTTTACCCAATGCGCCAAAACTCCGTATGTGCTATTATGTCTCCTATATGTGCTACTTTAACTACCCGATGCGCAACTCTAGCACTTTTTGAACCAAACCCTAAATGCGTAGATCTGTGCCCTATATGCGCTAAAACACCTACCTAGCCGATTTCGCCCTAAATGCGCAACTCTATCTATCAGATGCGCTAAAAGATCAATTTTAATTTGTTCCTAGATGCGCTACGGAATTTCCTAGATGCGCTAAAAGAGTTGTCGAATGCGCTATAACTATTCCTAAATGCGCTAAAACATTCAAATTTTTTTTAATCCGACTTAAAACTAATTCAAATTCGATCTAAAAAGCAAAAAATTGACAACATAGAGGGTTCGAATCACTCACCGGTGGTCTATACGCCGCTGGTCTCTGATATCGTCGCGCTCGCTCGAACCTATGTCTGTGCACGGGGATCACCATCTCGCCAAGTCACTCTCAGAGCTCGTATTTTACTGTAGCAGCAGGGTGAAAATGACACTTCATTTTACCCCTTTTACCTTATAAGGGTCCTTTTAGGGTGGGCATTAGTGGCATTTTCCATTTTTCACCCTCTTTTTCACTGGGGCATCGACCGCATCATCTATCAGGAGCTAAATCACTGTTTCCCTATCACTATCAACTTCTTTTTCCATGATTTACCTCCCAAGGGGGCATCATCAATATCAAAAATCAAAAACATATCAAGGTACTTTATTTTTTCAAGCAATGCTTCTCACACATCACTTCAAAGAGGGGCAAAATGTATATGCATAAAAATGGTCATGTCTATAATCCCGACAATTAATTAAATATTTATTATTTAATTAATTTTTCTAAAGTCCTCTACATATGATTAAATTTAATTAATTTAATTATATTGTTCATTCATCTTATTTCTCTTCCATAATTAAATAAATTTATTTAATCTCTAATTATTTTCATATGTCCACTTAATTAATTAAAATAAATACATTCTATTTATTTAAATTAATTATCATTGTTTGAATTTAAATTAAATCTCTTTGATTTAATTAAGTTTAAATATTTTCTCTTTCTTCTATTTTTAATTCTTCTTCTAATTAATTAAATGTTTCATTTAATTAATTTCATAAAAGTGATTTAATTAAATAAATCTTATTTAATTAAAAATATCTTATGCTTTCTTTCCAAATCAAAATTAGGTATTTTAACCTAATTGTGCAATCTTCTCATATCATAATTAAATATTTTATTTAATTATGAGATATTCTACTTTTTTTTCAATAAAACTGATTAAAGCTCTTTTCTCACCACAAGTTTTCTTCTGCTTTTAAAAGCTTAATTAAATATTTTATTTAATTAAGAAAAGTTGAATGTCCTCCACAAATAAATAATTGAATTTTTAAATTCATTTATTTATCAGCTTTTAATCTTTCTTTTATTCTTATCTTCTCTTCTTTTTCCTCTTTCATAAAAAATAGAAAAATCTTGTTTTTAGGTTTCTTCTATCTTCTCTTCAATTTCATCTTTCTTCAACCATTCGATCTGCCAGGAATTATCACAACCGTTAATCGAGACAGCCAATCAAAATCATTCAAAAACTCTATAAATACCTATGTGAATCCAAGCATTGATAATAGGCAATTAATTAGAATTCATGCACTTAAGTCATTTAGAGTTCATTTATCATAGCATCATGTTTATTTCAAGTTTCTTAGCTCAAATCATCATCATAGCTTACTCTTGCATCTACATCATATCAAATCTCGTTCTTTAGGAAGACAGTTTGTTGAGCCTAGCCTACAAATCTGAGAACACAAAGCTGGAATCGACAAAAACACTAAAGATAGAGGACAATAGGATGACAATGGAAGCAGAATAGAGTTTGCACTTCTTTACTCCTTTTATATTCTGTTTTATTAAATGTCTTATTGGTGTGTTTGAATAGTGGACATATGAAAATAATTAAATAAAATAACTTTATTTAATTAAGGAAGAAGAAATAAGATGAATGAACAATATAATTAAATTAATTAAATTTAATCATATGTAGAGGACTTTTAGAAAATTAATTAAATAATAAATATTTAATTAATTGCCAAGATTATAGACATGACCATTTTTTATATCGCGATGTTAATGTTTGCTCACATTTTGGGCCGATACATGCATGATAACACGGCTCAAGGCGTGCTTAATTAAATAAAGTTAATTAATTAAGCTTTAAAAAGGTGGCACTTATTGGTGGAGGGACGTATGGCTGTATGCTATGGTGTCATATCTCAAGCGCATCCTAGAGCCCAAGGCGATACTCATATCTTTTCATGCCGTGATCGTTTGCTTGGCGTAATCATTCCAGCCAGGATATTAATTGCCGATGCATGCTAACACAAGGTGAGAAGGCCAGTTGCAAGCTCAATTTCCAAGGAGATCAGGGCATATCACACGATCTCTAAAAAAGTAATGATGAAAACTGGCTGCCTCGAAATAGCAATCAGTTCATCTTGCACGAGTTGTAGAATTAACGGTACATGCCGAATTAAATGCAAAAGGCTTGCTTTCGCCTACCACCTTGGGAAAAGTTGCTATTATTGCATGAAAAGACTTAGTATTTCAAAGTCTTTTTACAAACGTAGGGGAAGTGCAAAGTGTTTTCTGTTTGTCTATTCAGCGCAAGCGTATTCACAGGCCAGGAAGCTTACAAGTTCTGCAACGAAAAGAAAAATGTCAGAATCTTCAGCTCAGCCGATGCAAGAAGAGATTAGTCAGGATCTGTATATGGCCATTCGTTCTTCGGCCGAGGTATACGTGTATGAAGATGTAGCATATGCCACTCTTGGCATACCCGCGAAGACAAGAAGAGCCAACACAGAGGAGCTGGAAAGACCCAAGGAATGTAGTAACCCGAAAAAGGTTAAGGAAAAGTGGGTTAATATCCACGACCCAAAACTTGCAAAGAACCCTAAATCTCTAAGAGAGGCGGCTTGTGCAAGGTTATCGGCAGTAAAGGCAGGCCAATCCATGGTAGAAAGAGTCTGGTTTAGTGGCCTCCCACAGTACATGGTCCCATTGGTGCACTATTACCTAGAGCTGGTTGACGCGGCTGTTCAGCGCTATAATCCAGATACCCACTGCATTGAAGGTCGCCATTTGAGGGTTCATATCGGCCGAGAAGCTATCTGGCACATGTTATGTATCCCTGACCCAAGCAGAAAAAGGAAACTATCGAGCATTTCCGCCCAAGCAAGGGGGAGAAAATATGGAAGAGGATGAAAACCGGTTCTGATTTCTTGTTAGAAGAGACTAATAAGAAAGGTCTCGTGTCTGCCAAGGCACCGAGTATCCCATTATCGCGTGATTCATTCCGCGATGATCTCCGGGACCCCATGTCCATGCTGGCATTTGTTTGCAGCTGAGATTCTAATGAGAAGATCGAAGCTTTTCAACTGGGACCTGCGATACAGTTTCGCAAGCAGCACGACCTCTTCTGGTATGATTTTGCTGAGTTCATGGTCGAAGAAATGATACAGTAAATAGAGAATTATCAGGCGGAGAAGAAATTTAGATTTCTTTCCTATTTGGTCCACATGTTCCTGCATCAGAATCTGGATTTCTTTGCCCGATTTGTTCCGCTATCAATTTTTGATGAGCATAATAAAAGAAAGTCGGTGTCTACATGGACACCTTTCCTTTCCGCAACATATGACTATTATGCCTTCGCAGACTATTTCATAGCCTCAGTTTTGAATGATTTGATCGGAGAAGGTGATATCATCCGGCTCAACATGGAGCAAACTGGATTTTTGCAAAGCTACACTCCTACTTGTGACTAGTTCTTAGGCAAGGATTTCACAATCCTTCGAATGTGGGGTTTTATTGGTAAACATTTCCTACTCCCGGCTTGTGTCACCGATAGAGTGCTCGCGCTGGAGGTTTTCTGACAGGTGTGTATCATTGATTTCATGTTTTGTAGCTACGAAAGTGTCAAGAAGAAGGGATTCTTCACTTGCCCGAAGAGTTTCAAGTCGGTAACCCTAGTTAAAAAATAATCGCACAAGCTGCTAGAGGAGAAGCTGGCACATCTAGGGTTAGTACTGATAAATGATAAGTGGGATTACAACCCTTTCAACGACCTGCCAGAGCCACATATGAAGGTTACACATGTTCTCCGACCATACTGGGAGAAGCGGCGTAATAGGCGGACTGATAAAGATGAAGATTTTGTTGAATTAGCACAAATCCCTACACCAAATACTAGAGGTCCATGGCACAAGTTCTACTTTCCATGGATGTGGCCAAGGACAACCTTCCGATAGAGCGCAGCATGCATAAAAAGTTGAAAGTGGACGAGGAATGGAGCGATGAAAAAATAAAAGCTTTCTGGAGATACTGCCAGGAAACAGGACAGTTGAAAGCTCCTTATAATCAATTGAAGGATGACCAGGAATTTGAAAGATGGTGGATGAGGGCCATCCCAGCCTGATCTCTAGTGCTGACAGAAGTGAAGCAGAGGGATCCGAGGAGCAGGAAAAAGAAACGGCGGTATCATCCTCTTCAGCACAAGGAGGCAATGTCTCCAAGCATGCCGCCTATGTGGGCACTAATGTGTGCTTTAATATATCAAGAGACTCGCTTACACGCACATGGGCCACTAAACTGGTCAGGCCGATGCCTCAGTAGAGGGATCCGACGACTGATGTTAGTGAGTGTCCACCTGCGAAAAGACAGCGCACGGAAAGTATTATCGTATCACTTCATATGAACTCGCCAAAGGAGAAGTGCCTCACAAGAATAAAATGCCGAGCACCCGGGCGAAGCCACGTAACAACTCGAGCGCCACTTTCGACCGGGCCACAGGTAATATCTCAAGCCCTTCCTCTCTTACATCTCATTCTTTCATATCTGCCCTTGCTCAGTCAGCAGCTCCTGCCATAAGTCCGAGCCCTCCACCTTCTACTTCTGGTCCAGCTTATTCGGTTGGATTTGCCCAGTATTCGCAGGCCTCACCGTTTATAATTACTCATCCGAGTATGCTCACACCTATTGCTGCCGCTCAGGCTTTTCTCACCTCGCTTTCGAAAAATGTTCCTCCTGTCGACCCCCACTCTTTTTTCGCTATGCTTACTGATCCCTTTCCATTGCGACAAACCGATACCCAGTCAACAACTATCCTTCCCCAGCCAATTAGCCTTTCGGCTGAATCTCTGATCCAACCGCTATAGATATCTAGTCTTGCTGATAGTCCTCAGGCTAAGTTGTGGAACGTACCACACTTTTCTCCGCAAACGGTCAATCTTCAGAAGAAGCAAATGTGTGCGCCTATGAAAATTACCTATCCCTATGCCCTGCCTTCTGGTGTTCCTTTCGCAGGTGGGCTGGTTTCATCACTAGCCGAGTTCATAGCACAGGTAGATTGCGGAAAGGAAGCGCACGCAAATAGGATGAGGCGGCGCAAGGCAAAAGAAGATAATGCTCCCGCCGAGCCAAGAGTATAAGCTTCGTATGATGAGGCCCGACAGGAATTAAAATTCGCAACCATGTACCCAAGAATAAACAAGCCACAGAGAGAAATGCAGCCTGAAGATTATGAGATTTATGCTGTCGGACTTGACATGAAGATAGCCCGGCCACAGAATAAAGTTGAAATCATGGAGGAGACACAACAGGTGGTCACTTCTGACTTCCTCAAAACTGGTCGCTAGTTAAAGAAGAAGGATGAGCAGCTCAGGGCAGCCAAAGAAAGGGTGAGCTTTCTAGAGACAAAGGAAAAATCCTTAGAAGCAGATATCGTTCGAATGACAGAAAAAGCGCTAACAGCAAAGAATGAGAGAAACAGGCTTTAGGGCGAAATTGCGAAGACTTGGGTTCCTGATCCCGGCCTTGTAAAAGAATTGCAGAGTCAAAACCAAGCCGCGCAGCAGAGCCTACGGTCAATAATGGAGGAGCTTGAACGCTTCCGACTTGAGTACAGTTAGAGAATGGCAGAGAAGGGTGAGGAGTTGGAGCACCTACAAGAGCAGCATCAGTAGAAAGTACAAGAGAAGGAGGCCGAATTCAAAAGCCTAAAAGCTAAGCTAGAAGAGGAGCTCCGAGAGACAAAGGCTTCTCTGGAAGAGCAATTGGCTAACCACTCCTGAGCTAAAAAAAATTGGAATAAATAAATGAGCAGCTATGCGGAGCAGTTAGCGTCTGAGAAAAATAAGAAGGCAGAATTAGCCCAGGCCCTCATTTCAAGAGACACGGAGATTTCTTCGCTTAAAGCCTCTCCGCTACCTGCCCCTGCCCTACTTGATGTCATCCCAATGGTCAGGCAATTGTATGTTTCTCACTGGGAAAAGGTTAAGACCTTTTGCCTAACTCTACAGCCTACTCTCTGATTCATCGACAAGGCATCAAGACTTAATCAGGAAGCCCACAACATAATGGAGCAGTTCCCGCGTTTCATCCTGAAAAAGGTTCTTGAGGCAAGAGACTTGCTAAAAAAGCTATACTTTGTCTTAGACGAAATTCTTGCTGAGGCGGGTATTGAAGATTGGGACATTGCTGCTCAAATTGCCAATAAATTCATCCATTGTCACTCCGCTTTCCAGCGTACTAAGGCAGCAGCGATTTTTCTAAGCAAGGCGCTTGATGGCATACGGGGGATTTTTTTGAGTTAGGTAAGCTAGGTTTGCCATCCCCATTTCTTGAGGATGGCTCCATTGCCACAACTACTCAGATTGTAGAGGTTATTAAACAAAAAGAGAACGACCCAGAAGCATTTAGGGAATTCAACAACCCCCCAATGGCAGCTGACATTGAGGCAATCATTCATCCACTCTTCCAGCTGCTTTTCCATATCCAAGCAGGCACCGGCCTACCTGAGGTGCTGCCTCACAAGGAAGCTATTGATCTCCGCGGGGCACAAGAAAATTTGCGCAGCATGGCAAAGCCGTCTGAAGGTGAATGGTCGCCTTTGTAGGCTGCACTTTCCAAACTCTAACTCCATTCGCCCTATGGATGAAGGCTCTGATCTGCAGAACCAAAGAGTTTTTGGGTTCTCCATTCCTTATCCGAAATGCCCATGATAGTCACCAAAAGCTGTTAAAATAAATATTGAAACAACTCCCTCTGGGTTCTTTTGAAATATGCGCACTGACCTGTATGTCGCCGAAGTCTGGTCAACTTTCCTTTGAGTTTTGACCTCCCGCTGTACGCATCCTCTCTTCGCAACTTCGGGTAGAGGCTTCCCTTTCGGCTCCAAAGAGGCTGCGTGGGGCCTCCACGTGTCGCGCTTACGGAGGATTTCATTTGTTTTCCCTTGAGGTCTCTTCGGGTTGCGAAGGCCTTCCACTGGGGCAATCACTCCTAAGATGGTCAGAGGGGCCCACACTTTGGTACGTGGTGGCATATCACAAACTTTTTATGCAGGGATGAAATAAGCAGCTGTGGGCTACGAAATGCTTCCGCAGGCCTTCTTTTATTTTGTGGCAGGCCCTATCTTCAGCCACGTGTCAACCACTCGCAGCCTTTTCAAAGTAGTAAGGAGGTGAATGCCGTGGGCTGCGAAACACTGCCACGCGTCTTTTGTACCCGGTTCACGCGGCTTTCTCTCCACTTCGGGAGCGACCTCAGCCCCTTTAGCACATGTCGCTTCTTCGCAATCTCTCGGCAGCGGTAGGAGGAATTCTCATTCGGGCAACGACGGGCTGCCACGTGCCTTACACTGATCCTCGAAGTGGTGAATGGGCTGGCTGGGTAATACTATGCTATCGGGTGCTGCTCATCATGTTTCTCTAAAGCGGTGGGTGACATTGGTCGCCACAGATGCAGCTAGGACCACTGCCATCATTACAAAGGGCACGCCTGCAACCGATCGAGCGGATGTTGTGTTCTAACTGGTTGCTGTTGTAATGGCATTGGGAATATTCTGATTCGGGCATCATTACGGGAGATTGTGCGATCTTTTCTGTTATGGCTCTCCAAAGCGGTGGGATTTTTCTCTCCGGCTATATATACTCTCTCTACCACGGAGAGAAAGGGGGAAGATTTTTGAAAGAATACTGGTTTTAGCAAGAGACACCAGGCCTCTTTTGCATGTTTATTTGCAAGAAACTTTCAGACTGTGCCTATTGTTCGGCCTTTCTGTTTTTCATGTTTTGATTAAACTATAAACTGTGCTTTTTATTGTCTTAAGCATTTCATTTGAGGAGACTTCTATATATTGAATACAAGCCTACTTATATAAATCATGTCCAGATGACTCTTCTTAATAGTAGGGGTGTATGCAATACTATTTTATGTCGATAAATGAATTGTTTATGCTATAATTTTAAGTTTTCGATGTTTTGGAACATAACAACAACATTCAGGCCCTTAAATTTATGATTTATCGTGCCCCTCAGCAAATTTTGGCGCATCGCCTTAGAATAGAATTTGCTTCATTATATCCGCTTCCTTTTCCCTTTCCAAAAGCCCATTATAGAAGAAGTCGACTTCTTTAAAATCCAGAGGTCACTTAGTTCGCACAAAAAGGGTCCCTTTGAACCGAAGCTTCCTATAAGGCACTAAGTATCTCACCAAATTTTGCATCAACACATACCATACATGATGGAGTAGGCATTGATAGTTTATACATGGGGACATAGCATGCTCACTCACCTTTATTAAGATATTGGTTGGTTCATTTTATTGAGAAATTCACAACATAAGACACTCTACACTTCTTCAAGTGTGGCCCTTCGAGCATATCACATGTACTAGACCAATTGGTTTCCCCATGATAACAACCCTTAGATATCCGCGAGCCTACAATTATACTTTAAGACAAGGCTGGTAGTGCAAAGATCTATTACACTAGAGAGTCAGGTTTGATTATCTTGAGGAGGATGACATAGTATGGAGACCATACAAGACTCTACCACAATGGCTAGACCTTACACGATAGTTGACCAGAATGCAGTAGGATAGATTTTTTGTTGGATGGAATGACTAGATCATTATGCTATCTATTATGATCAAGTCATGTGTTATTTTAGAAAGATTCAAATAGCACCTAGGCCATGACCTACATTCTTGAGAGTTGCACATAGTGGTGCAAGGCCAGGGGACATTTGTCATCCTACCATTGATGATGTCATTTCTAGTGATTCAAATAATGAGGACCAGGATGCACCCCCAACATCTAACTTAGATGATGTCTGGCACCACTATAGCCTATGAGTGATGGTGGGCGAGAGCACGACCTCCACACATCTTCCATGATGATAATCCCACAGGTGATGATGGACCTTTACCCTATTGAGGAGATGAGAGAGAGGATGGGAATGTGGATGGAAATACTAATGATGACAATGTTGTAGTAGAGGATACAAATGAGGATGATCAACATTTAATAGGAGAGGAGCTTGATGAATCAGTAGAGGTTGTAGATGCACCCAAGGAGAGATAGACATCTCATCCTCATGCCACCTGAGCACATACATCAACTACAACAAGCACCTCATTCCATGAGCATGGAGAGTGTAGCAATGCCACACCTACCACCCTTCCTACCCATGAGAGGAGTCTCGATAGGGAACCTATTGTATCTTATCAAGATCCCAATTGGTGGGTTGGTGATCCAAGTGATGATATGTTATTTATCTTTTATTTTTTAATTATGTGGTACTTTTTATATCTTTTCCTGATTTATGTTATGTTTTCCTTCTTATAATTGGTACATGAGAGTGGCTATACTTCTTCAATCGATTCACCATAGATATTAAACCTCCTTTGCCCCACAATAGGTGACACGAGTGGAGCATAGGACACCACCCAGTGTGAGGTGCCATGCTAACCTATTTGAGCCCTTATCTAGGTGGGGGATAGCCTACAAAAATGCTATGAGGACTATTGATTTGTCTAGAGCTAAGGTTGAGGAGGTCATAGCTAGGGAGGAGCAGTATAGAGCCACACATGAGGAGCTTAGGATTTCCTATGAGGAGTTCAGGATTACTTATGAGGAGATTCTTTCCACAAAAGTTCCTTTCAAGAGTGATTCATAGGCTTTCATTTAGTTAGAACTCAATAGGTTGCAAGTAGAACTCACTAGAGTGCAAGTTGATAGGGATCAAATAGGTCAGGAGCATGTTGTAGTACTCATACTCGAGGGGATAGCTAGATGCGAGGTATGAGGCCTTCGAGATTAGATGATCTCTATGATTCACTCTCGCTCCACTATCTCTTGATGAGCACCAACACCAGGGCCCAAGGAGTCTTGTATCCATAGGCCTCCCTAGATGTACTATGTTATATCACATCACATTTTGCTACCATGGTGATCATGTATATAAAATTTATGATCTTCTATATATGAGCATGCTTTATTTGTATGAGTTCATATTTTGATTAGATGTTAATTGATTTATTAAACAATTTTGGTAATATTATTTAATAAATGCCTCCATGATCTAATTTATGTGACCTAATTGAACATTGTTGTTTACTTAGATACAACATTTTTATTGTGTGACATATTAAACTATATGCCCTTATGCTCTATTTTGTAAATTAAATGCATGTAATGATCTATTTTAACACCACACACATATAATTGAATAGCATGTAAAAGAAATTAATAATTAAATAAAATGAATAATTACTCTTCATAATTCAAGTCACACCAAAGATGTTTGTCAAGAACAAAGCAATGCGAGATTAAATAGAAAACCATCTACCTAATCTAACATGCTTTAATGTACATACTATTCAAAAAGGTTGTTAAGTGTAATACCTACACAAATTCCCAACATTGATAGGTTCTTTGAGAGGTTTTTCATCCATTTCTTTTAGTGTATATATGCTCCAAACCCATATATTTCTTCAATGATATAAGGGCCTAACCAATTCAGGCTAAACCTTCCTTTTTCTTCTAGAGTGGCATTAACATTGTGTTGATTTTCATATAACACTAAATCCCCTTTGTTAATGAACAGGGAATAAAATTATTGTAG
>VDFB02214041.1:0-22072 GCA_007258455.2 Sequoia sempervirens
ATTCAATAAAACATTATATCAAAGAGACTGAAAGAAGATTAAACAAACTCTCATGGCAGCTTCTTCGAAGTCATTCTATTGCTCTCTATCTCCAGTGTTTCGTTGATTCAAGTTGCTCTCAGATTTCGTGTGCCAAGCTCAACAAAATGGACTACTGGAGAATGAGATTTAAACTAAAATGCATACTATGCTAAAATGCAAGATTATGTTGTGCTATGATCAGATTATTGCTAAGACATGATTATTGATAAAATGCTAAAGATGCAAAAGCGTAAGTGTAATTGCGTATGCGTGTTCGTATCTAACCAATGCTTGGATTTGCACATGTATTTAAAGAGTTTTTGAAAGAACCTGATTGGCTGTCATGATCAATGGTTGAGATCAAGCTTGTCAAGATGAACAGTGAGAATTTTTTTGAAAGGTGAGAGAGAAATAAAAGGTTTCCTCTTTCTTCAAATTTTTCATTCAGATCCGAAGGAAGGTTGCCATTTGAAGAATGAGTTGGGAATCAATTTCATAATTAAATAAATTAATTTATTTAATTATATGTGAGGATGAAATTAGAAGTTTACATAATTAAATTAGTAATATTTAATTATGTGTGAGAGATGAATTTAGAAGTTCGCATAATTAAATAATTAATATTTAATTATGTGTGAGAGATGAATTTAGAAGGTAATTAAATATTTAAAATATTTAATTGTGTGTGGAGTGAAAATTATTAAATTAATATTTATAATGTTTGATTTAAACTATGGATGAAGAGGGTGTTGGGAGGGAATATTTCCATTATTTTGAGATTCAAATATTCAAATTTAAGAATAATATGATAATTAATTTAAACAAATTATAAAATTTATTTAATTTAATTAAGAGGAATGTGGAAGATGGTAATAATTAAATAAAGTTATTTATTTAATTAAGGTAGAAGAATTATAAAGTGAACAATATAAATAAATAATTAAATTTATTTATATGTAGATGAATTTAGAAAATTAATTAAATAATTCATATTTAATTAAATTAGCAAAGCTTGATTAACCATGACATTTTAGACATATACAAAAATATTTTAGGTTAAAATTATAGATTTCCTCATCTAAATCTCCCTATGATAATGTTGTATGAAAAAATATTTTGTCCACTTCAAAATCAAAAGATGTATCTATACACAACAACATCCTAATGAAATTCAACATAGATACAAGGTAAAATATCTCACTAAATTATATTCCTTCTACCTTAGAATAACCCATTACACCAACTATCCTTTTACCTTTCTATTTATTTTTCTACTCTAAATTTTTGCTAGTACACCCACTTGCAACTAATGGGTTCCTCGCCTTCAAATAAATCAATAAGTCCCAATTCTTGTTTTTTTAGTGCCTCCATCTCCTCTTTTATTTATTGAAGATTTTTTAGTTTCTTATAAGTTAACATTGGATTTTTATAAGGGTGGGTGCAGAAAGATGGGTAGCCAATTTGTGGCCAACTTTTTTTAAAAAAATTGAAAGCTCATAACATGAGCATGTTATAATGCGCTTGTGTTATGGCTTGGTGTGTCGAGCCTGAGGCTCGGCCACCACAAGCCCATAATGCTAGCGCATTATAACACGCTCACGTTATGACTTATTAAAAGCAAAAAACAACAAATCGAATTCATTCTTGCACTTGACTGTGTTTTTTTCTTGCCCATAGGAAAAACCCAATTTTCCAAGCAACTCCATTTTGCTTTCTATGCTACTACATTTCCATGCATTTCTACCAAAAGGAATTTTCATCAAGCAGTTCATTTCCTCATTTACTGTAAACAAGAATCTTAAAAAGGTTCTTTCAAAAAAACTACTTGGATGCTTAGAAAAATTCTATCAAAAGCACTTAATAGTAGCAATATTAACACTTAGACAAGGAAAAGGGTTAGTAGTTTGAAAAAATGCCTCAAAGAAATCTTGGTGTCATGGTGATGGAATCCCATTCCATCACCATGAGACTCTGATTCTTCAAACCTTTCACCACATTTCTATGATACCGCATTTCATACATGTGTACCAGCATTTTGTCAGAAGCTACTCTTCCTTGCTGCTAGCATTTAAAGCACTTCAAAATAAGTGTTTTCAACAAACTATGGATGCTTGGAAAAATTTCTATCAAAACATAATAGTAAGCAATAATACCATAGAGAAAGAAATGAACTGTCTAAAAAAATTCCCGAAAGAAATGTGGTCTTATGGTGATGGAATGCCATGACGTGCATTTTTGTAATGGCATTCCATCACCATGAGACCCCATTTCATTGAGGCATTTTTCCAAATAGTTCACTGCCTTCTCTATGTCACCACAATTCTCGTACATGTCTATGAAAGCATTTTATCAAACGGTTCACCGACTTGCTACTATGGGTAAAAGCCTAAAAACACATGCTTTCAAACAAGATATGGATAGGGAAAATAGTAAGCATGATAGTCATAAATATATAGTTTAAAAGTACTCAAAATTTTGTTCATTATCTCATACATTATAAGTCATGACATGGATTGCTATTGTAGTTTTTGTGATTGAATAATTTGTTGTTTTATTTTTAGATGTTGCAAGCGGAAACACCTCCAAATTTTCAGATGGAAATGGACATCTGTGTTTCATCTGCTATAGAATCCTCGATGGCTCTGACAGGGGAGGTATGAGACAAATTGCTAAATTTCAATTTACATTCGTTGTTATAAATGTCTGTTAGTGAAAAATTAAATCATTATTGATTCATAGTTTAATTTCTATTTGGATGGTTTATATAGGACTTCAACACAGCTCAACATGGGCATTTGAATATTTCCCTCATGGAGAGTGATCATTAGATGATAGTAAGTGATTATTTTGTTAAATATATCATTTTTTTTAATGTAATTTCTATATATTAATGTCTTTACTTCTTATTGTAATAGATAAGACTTCACCAAGAACTAAACACTAGGAGGAGCACTAGGAGCACTCCTCAACTGTAGCATAAATGAGTGACAAATGTATCACCCTATTTTATTTGGATCAAGAAGTTTGACACTCTTGATGTTGATTTTATTTGGCATAATCAGGGTAAGTTCTTGGTGCCTCCTATGGAACCTGACTTGTCCCCTAAGACCTCTCTATAGTTTTCTCCATTCTTGTGGAGCCACCCTCTCCTCAACAACCCCCTTTAAAGAAGATTTTTTTGGATTTAACTAGCTTGTCGTGGGGGTGGCTGATTGTTTTGATTTTGAGGGCACCTTTCCTTTTATGGTAGATCTGGATGAAGATTTTTTAGATTTCATCAATCATGATGATGTGGTTATTCCCATTAAAAAGTGTTCCATAGCTCAAAATTCCTGTGCCATCTCAAAATGTAACTTTGGTTTTTCAATGAAGAAGAAATGATGCAAATCTGAAGCAAAGAAACTATGGATAGAGGGTTGAGATATAGTTGATGATGGTACCCAGATGACTATGGACACCCTTCTCACTAGGAGTAGGAAGAAGGGTTTAGTCAAGAATACTTTTTGAGTTGCTCTTGTCCCGTGGATAGCTTCAAAGTTGTTGTTCCCTTTTGCCTTTGAGTGCTCAATTGACTCTCATTTTCTTGTGTCACCTCTTATTTTTCATGTTCTTCCTAGGCTTCTATGTGCCCTATGGAAAATCCTGTTCATTTGTACTCCCAACTTGTGGGTCTGAAGTAGTTAATCTTTATTTCATTTGTTCCTTTATCGGGAGTGGGCCCTTTCCCCACAACTTACCAAAAACAAAATAAAATTAAAATAAATTTGTTAATTCATATTTTATTATATTAATTTAGCACAATATAGATGGAATGTACACTATATTCAAATAATCCAAATAAAAAAAAATTTAAAGTTACCCAAGTACAAGACAAAATGAAGCTATTGACATGTATATCCAACAAAATGAGTTGTTGAATTACAAATGGAGAATCAAATTATGATGAATAGTAAAATAGTAAAATCTTGTACTTTAAGATTGAATATGTCTATTTGTTGTTCCTTAAGTCCAAATTTCAATTTGTAATCTAAATTTTTCAAATAGAGAAAAAAAAAGAGAGTGGGGAAACAAATGGTCATAGATCACATAGAATATCCTCTATATATATCAAAAATTTAGATTATATTCAATTAAGATATGTGGGGAAATGTTAAGGAAGTGGATAGATGTAAATTGCAACACTGATTGCAGATATAGATTAGCCTTTAAGACTTCCAACCAAACTAAAGTACCGAGGAAAGAAATGCCACAATAGCTCTTTTATTTCATTTGACATTTAACTATTGCTCAAGAGTAACCTTGGGATAAGGACAATTGAGGGGCAAGTGGTCAGGCCTTTGACTATTAGGTCATATGCAATCTTTAATAAAGTTTTAAGGAATAACAGTGTGAAAGAAAATATAAGTTTGAATTAAGTTAATGAAATAAATATAGTTAATTTTGATAATTAAATTTAGATTGATAATTGCAACAATTTATGAAAATTAAATGAGTGGGTTAGGTGTATTTAGTTCTAAAATTGATGATAAAAAATGAGGTTTTTAATGTTGGTTTAAATCAATTTATCATTATTATGAATTTATCTATTTTGATCCAATGAATATCTTAGAGTCTAAAGTGGTCTAATAATATCTTGGATCAATTCTAACTATCATGAACTTGATACATCATGTAAGACTGATTTGAGTGACACATGATTGATATAATAGAATGTGTGTTTGAAAAGATGCTCACTTTTTCCTCTAGATATCCATGTTAAAGTGGTGTCTAGAGACATTTCTTAGGAGTTTCTCAACTTGATTGATGAATGTGTTCTCCTAGGTCAAACTTGCTAGCAAATTAAATTAACTATAATGAGAGATATCAAAGGAAACATTCATAAACATGCAAGTGGCCTATATGATATGAATACAAATTTAATTCATTTATTTCCCTTTAAAATTGAAGTGAGCTCTAGTTAACATGTGGGTGTCTATGCGTGTGTTTTTAAGTATATATTGAATTTCCTTAAACATCATAGAATTCTAACATCTTGCATGGAATATGTGCTAGGTTGACTCATAACGACCAATAGAAGGGGGCAAGAAAATTGGAATTTGAATATATATACTATTGAGATTTAAGGATTGTGCTTATGCTCCTTAAGATCAGCTTAGATCAATATTAAGCAATGTAGAAATGATCTACAATGACAAGGTAGTGATCTTTGAGGGGGGGATAAATTTATGCAAATAAGTAACATTAACAAGGATGAAATAGGGATAATTAGATAACAAATACATGGAAATATGTGCAACAAGGTACAATGAAGATGCATATGGATTAATCCATGAACTAAACACGAGAATGTGTCACTTGTCAATATATTGTTGCACTAAGACATTTCCATCAAGGTGGGGATAAATGGGAAATTGTATGGATATAGAAACAATTAATATCTTAGTGAAAAATGGGTAACTAATTAATTGACTAAAATGGATGCTAACTTGTTTATATGCCACAACAAAATTAACTTAAGATCTAAGTAATAACCAAGTCTGGAATTTGATACTAACCATCCCTATCAATTAATTTTTTTGTGTGACAATTGTAAATTTTTATTTTTCATTACCTATCATTTTGCCTTTAAACAAAAATATTAAACTAGTAAAACCCTTTACAAAGTCATTTCTCATTCCAAAAAATACTCGAGGCATTGAATTTACACAATAGATAACATTGCATGCTAAACACAAAACTATAAAAAGTTGATTCACTAATTTAATGGTCATTTACAAAATTGTTAGTTGTACCTTCTTTACCACTAATAAGTTGTTAGAAATAATATTAAATTTAATTAATTGTGAAGAAAAGAAATGAAAAAATCTATTAAATAGAATTTTGAATATTAAAGTTTGTATCAATACCAAGATTATGTGCTTTTTTACATATGCACATTTCAAATAACAACATTTCAACACAGTGTGGTTGGGTATGACAAAGTGTAGGTTATAAAACTCAATGCATTTTGAAGCATGCAATTTGAAGGTTAAACCCATATGCCATAACATGTAGGTTAAAAACCAAAGAATGTTTTGACACCTCAAATTTCTTATAAGGTATTCATAATTATCATTGTGTTTTATAACCTCGACCAAACTCAGCCCAAACAAAGAATATTAAATTGTTGCTCAGAACATCGTCCAAATAACCATACATCTAGGTTTCTACATAAATCACCATGTCACATAAGAAATAAATGAAGAAAACAACATAAATGACTACTATATAAGAAACATACATCATACTATTGATGAAATGACTACTCATATAAATATAATTACAATCCCTCCAATTTCCATAGTCTTGAGTGGTTGCTCTGATTGCTACTATTTTTCCCCTAAATTCTATCTACTGATCGATTCCCAAGATTAATATTAAAATCTCTATAAAGTTGATTCACAATTACCGAACATATACATGCAGGTCTTCACTTTAACTTGGATAACATATGAAGAAAAAAAAAGTTTTTATGATAAAAGAGTGCATCATGACACCAAGATTTTGAAATTCATTAACACAAGATACAAAAAAAAAAAAAATGTTGTGAAGCAATGTATGTGAGGAATCTTTTTGTACATATAGAATTCTCCAAATATTCTATTAAAGAAAAATGACATGACTGTTTATATGAAGACTAAACACAATATTCCCAGGGGCTCTACTAGTGCTACCCAACCACTCCACCATAACAATGTGAGCTAGGGCAACAATAACTAGTTGGCATTAGGATTGACGTGGCCTTGCTCGACATTCAACTCAACGACTCGCTGGATGGTACTGGCGATGACATTAACCTCCAGGTGTCTTGTTGCCTCATTCTACATTTTTGCCTCGAACGCCTTATGCGCATCCCTCATTCAAAATTCTTTGTGGTAATCAATCACAAGGCTTCTCTATTCGGGCTTTAATGGAGTTAAATGCATCAGTTGCAGGTTTCCATGGGGTAAATCTTATGACAAAGACTGATTCTACTGGAATTTAGAGGGAAAGATTTGGTTTGAAATCAAACACATCTGCACTTAAAACGGCTACAGGTATTAGATCGATTCACTGTCAATATGCTACCCATTCTTCTCTCTATTCTCTCCCTATTCTACACTTCAAAGCAAGAGGAAGAGACCACCTCTCCAATTGAGACTGAAACTGAACCACAAAGCAAGAGGAAGCGACCACCTCTCCAATTGAGACTGAAACTGAACCACAAGAAACCTACAAAAATGTAGTCATACAGATGGTTGTGGCCTCTCTAATGTCTGCCACCGTTGAGAGCTAGACGAGATCTGTGCTGAGAGCTAGTGAATACCCAACTTGCCTTCTATCCTCGCGAAAGTTTATGGTCAGCCACCTTAATCCTCTTTGGTGCCCTCGTCCTCATCCATTGAGAAACTCTCTCCTCCACCATTTCCTTTCACAGCAAAAAGAAGCATTTAGGGATGGACGCGGCTATTCTCCCACATGTACATCATTTTAAATTTCCCGCTTTTAAAAATCCCGCTTCATTTTTAAAACTCTCAAACTGAAATGTCCATTATCATGTCAGCGTATGGGGATGGTTTTATATGTTATCATAGACATACATTTTTGATATGAAAAACGGGCAGCTAGTTCACACGGGAAGGGAATCCCTGAAACGGCAAATCTGCAAACGCTACGGGAGAGGTGGGGTTAAGGGTGGGCGAACAGAAAGGGTGAGGTTAAGGGTGCGCCCGGCCACCTAAGCGGTCAACGCTTAGAGTGTGCCGGATAAGCCGTCCCCCAATAACACTGTTATCTGTCTCGTATATCATTTCGTTTTGCAAGCTTACAACCAGTGATGATATGCATTGGCTATGAATGTGCAACAGATCGGGCTTTATGTTTAGTGCTGACTCACTACCTCCGATTTAAGGAGAGCCGTGGCAGTTTTATTTAAAATCGTTTTGTTAAAACACTTTTTGTTCAGTTAAGTGAAAAGGTTTAAGCTGCCACGAATCTTATTTAGTAGTGGTTGAGAAAAAATGAGATGACTACTGAGCGAAAGGGCGCGGAGAGATGTTAGTATATATACAATTGAGTGATTGGTGAAAACACGTACTAAGCAGGAGGTGTTCCTCAATGATAGTCATGTTGAGATCGGCAGTTCGCAGCTTCGAGCCCGACATACATCAAACTCGTCCATTCCCTAGTGGACGGGAGCATTTGGCTGTAACAATAAACGTGGTAACTTGTGAGAAAGAATATCCTCAGTATCCCCATCCAAACGACACTGTGTTTGTTCGGTGGGAAAACCCTGGCCCATTTAATATGCCATTGGCGAGGAACCAGAATAGATATGCGCAATCTGTGTACCAAGTGTCGTATACAGTTTGGGGTAGTGATGAAAATATAAGGCATATGCATTTGGGTCTTCCTCGCTATTGGGCTCCTCCAAGTGATGAAGATGAGTCACAATGATCACTCTTTTCTTCCTCTTCCACAAATTAGTTTACGATGAATAATCAAATGAAAATAATAAATTAATTTGTAATAAAGTGGATATATCGAAATTGTTGAAACAAAGCTTTAAATAAGATGTAGTATATTTTTAATGTAAATTGTACAAGAGTAAATGAATATTTCTAATGATGATGAGTTGAGACATTTAATTTAAATGATCAAAATTAAATTTTGAATAAATTGTTTTAAAGTTTATATATAAATTGTATAGGAGAGAATTGACTTCAGTATGGGGTTGAAGAGGTCTTATAAGTGTTGATTATAATTAATTAAGGAAAACATTCCCTTATAAAGAGAGCAACTAAAGTTCACTAGGGTGGATTGTGTAAACAACTCTATTATGACGAAACTTTAAACACTTATTTATGATAGAAATTTTTTATTTTCATAGAAGTGAACCTTAGGTGGCTTAGCTTTAAATATAAGCTATTAGAACTAGGGATTACAAAGAAAGGAATGTCCAAGCATTTGTGTCATAACAAGGGTAATCAAACCTAGGGTAGGTAAAGCAAGGTTAGCAATGAAATTCATATAAAGATTCAATTTCTCATACTCATCCTTATATAGTTGATAAAGTATATGATTTCCTTTGTGATAATATTTAACATGCTGGATAGATGAGCAGGTGCTCCCCTAATGGTTTTCCCATTGATACCAACAAGAATGCATAAATGTGTTTCATATACCATTAGGTATGTTGATAGGGGAGAAGGATATGGTGGGTTTGGGGATGGACGACACTCAAAAAAATTAAGGGTGAGAATCCAACATCCCCATCATGCCTTCAAGAGAAGATGACCTGATCTCCCAATGTTAGAATCCTATGAAGGTGATAAGAGAGGGATCTCATGGAAAATAGAATTATATTCTATAATATGATACACATAAATTTATAATTTTTTACTTGGTTTCACTATAAAATTTTTACTTTTATTTTTTGCAATAAAGAGATAGCTTGTACCATGATTTGTGTGCTCTTATATAATTTTCTTAAGAAATAAATGTCTCTATATGTTATTTCTAATTACCCCATAAAATTGATAAATTTTTTTTAGGTCATAAGAAGGTGACAAAAGTTAGTTTTCATCTAGATAATGAATGGTAGGTAGTTGCACTAAGTTATATTTTAGGACCTACAAGAGAATATAATAAAAGAGATGTGGAAAACTGTGCAAATTATCTATTTATCATAGGAGGGGTAGCATAAGTAGTTAAGGAAATTGAAGGTGCTATGGTGTAAGCATGGTTAACCACAAAAATATTATTCTCAATTTCTTTTTTTAAATTATATAATAAAAAAATGAAGAACCTTGAGATACACCAATAGGAGCCCATGAGATTGGTGGCTCAAATTGGGTAAATATTTATTGGTAGTCATGAAGGGTTGTACACATATGTAGAAAGGATGGAAATCTCATCAATAATATCTTATCCCAAATAAGGGTTGTAGGTTTTTAATGGAAATCCTCTAGATGTCAAAATATGGGAGCACATGTGAAATTTAAGATAATAAAGACTAGTAAAAAATTAAAAACTTAAAGATTTAATGTGTACCTAGGGATATGGTATTAAAATGTATTTAGGTATCCATGGAAATGTCAACATTTGGCACACACCCCTTAAGTTATATATTAGGTGATGGGTAGGTCTTAATTGGGATTACCCCTTCATTGAGTTATTAGAAAGTAGTCTATATAAAGAAGGTGAATATAATTATCACATGTGGTATGTGTGGAGTATGATATTATATTTGAGATATTTTTGAGATATAGTGTTGAGTGTCTTTCTTCATAAGGAGTATTTTAAAGTGTTACCCTACCTCACAAGTTTATTCTATATTTATGAATATTGGATATTACATCATCTTTCCCCATCTCTGTTATACATTACATAATTATTATATGAAATAAGGAAAAAAATATAGGAGGATGGGATAGGTTAGGAGTAAAAGGGTTCACCACTATGAAAGGATGACCTAAGACACCTATTATTCTTTTAGTCTCATTAGAAAAGGAGAGATCTCTCCCAAGGGTAGACTTTCAACCTTGAGGTGAGTCAACTCTATGGGGATGGGTGTTGGTGTGAATAAATATCTTGTACCTAGTTAATTCAATCACTAGGGACTTAGGGGACATATTAACATGTTAAGTTTAATACTTAGGCTCTAATATTCCTTCTAGAAGGATGAGTTTTCATTTCTAGACTTTATTTTATCCTAGGTTGTTATGAGTTAGTTGTCTCATGTGATAGGATTAAGAAAATTTTCATGATCTTTCCTAATCTTATATTTCACCACCTTGCCTATATATACAAGGAATCATATGTACATTGTCACATTCAATTTGGAATTCTTGCATAATTAATGGTAGCATGATATTTTTTCCATTTCTCTCTTGTGGAAGTTATTTTGTCTTGTAGGTGATCCTGTGGTGTTGAGGAGTTCACCATAAAATCCTAAATGGTATCAGAGCTTCAATGTTGTAGAATTCTTCCCAAATACGAGGGACCAATCTTGGCATGAAAGTTTTGTTAGGTGTGAGTTGGGGTCTTGAGAACCTTACCATTGAATCCAAGGCATCAAAGAAAGTCAAGATCAACTTTTGTTTTGTTAAAATTTGACATATTTTGTTAAATATGAAAAGGTTTGAAGGAAGGGTTTCAATTGCTAGATCTATAAGGTAGCTAATATTTCAAAGAAATTTGGGAAAAAATAGACCCTACCATCGCATCTGGAAGGCCTAAAAACCTAAAGATTGACTACCAAATTGTCAATTTTTGATACTTTCAGTTAGAGGTTGAGGAAATATATTTTAGGTTGTATGGTCGTATAGATCCGTTCATGGCTATACATACCCATAATTTTTTTGCTTCATTGTCTTCTACAGTCTACATAATATTCTAAGTCAATCGACATTAAATCATGCAAGGAATATTCTCTATGAGATTGACATATTTGGGTTCTCCTACGTCAAATGTACCTTTCTACATCAGCTTGTACATTGCCTCCATCATCACCCTTGTTGGGGTCCTACATCCTTTACCAGCCAAATGGTTGTCATTCGAACAACCTGCACATAGTCAAATTGATATTTCTTTCATAGGCAGTCAAACATTCACTATGCATCACTATTCATGTACCCTCGCCACATCTTCTATGGATTTTTTTAAGGTCAAATCAACCTATCAAATCATCAGTTGGTACATGTCCATTTCTATTGGCAAGTTTTTGATATATATTAAAGTTTTGTTGTTATCAAGTTTTTATTTTATTTTTAACTCGTTGACCCTGCTTATTCATTATACTGGCTGACATAAAATTGTAATTGAAGGTTTATTTCTTTGGTTTGATTGTCTACAGGGTGGGGTGGCCCATAGGTGGCATGCAAGAATCACCACCAAGGCTCCATCCCCAGTCTTCCCGCCTACCACTAATGGTGGGGGTGATAAAATAAAACTTCTTTTAAAAAATCAAATATATGCACTTGAGGTCATATGCAGTGACTGGGGGTAGAATTTAAATTGTGCCAATTTAGTCTTAAATTTTGATCCTAGTTAGTCTGCAAAGTGCCTTTTTCAGGCCCTTTTTTCATTTTTTCATAACTTACAATCCAGGAGGTGAAATTTGGTAAACGATATATAATAAAAAATTGGCGTTGTGAATTTTACAATGGTGCAGGTTATCTTCATTTTTTTTTGTGGCATCTATTACTTGTTGAAATTGGATGTTGTTTTATGGATCCCAAGCTTATACATTTTTTCCACGATCTCTGATTTTCATGATTCTTGTGGTGTTGGAAAGGTATTGAGGAGATCTACATTGCCATCCATGCACTTTGGTGCAATTTTTATCTATGCACCTCATTTTAGTTCCAGATCATCTTTCAACAATTTTTTCTTCATAGATCCCAAAGTTATGCCAGTTTCTAAGTTTTCTAGTGTTCCTTGGCATTGGGTCTATTGTTTGTTATCATGATTTTGACTTGAGTCCTTTAGTGACTCTAATATGGTTTCTAGAAAAAAGAATTATCTTTCCTTGCTTATCATATTAAGGATTCTAGTGTTACTCCACAAGTGTGCTTCCAAATATTCTTTGTAATAGGGTATTTCATTATGAGGGATTGTATGATATCACCTGTCATCCTTTGTGTGGATGGAGATTGCTTGGATTTTTTATGGATATTATTATTGTATTTATCTCTCTTTTATGGAGGAGTTTTGTCCCCTTGGGTTTTCTCCTTTTAACTGCTTGTGAGAGCTTGCATTTCAATTTGTACATGGCTACCTAACAAGTCCTAGTAGTCAAGAACCATCCTTGTATCTTTGCATCATTTGCATAATAATCTACTCCCTAAGTTTCACTTAAGGGAAGGTTTTGTTGTCAATAAATATCTTGTACCTAGTTAATTAACTCACTAGGGATTTAGGGAACATATTCACATGTTAAGTTTACTTAGGCTCTAAGATTCCTTTTAGAAGGATGCGTTGTCATTTCTAGAATTTATCTCATCCTAGGTTGTTATGATTTAGTTATCTCATGTGATAGGATTAAGACACTTTTCATGATCTTTTCTAATCCTATTCACCACCTTGCCTAAATATACAAGGCATCGTATGTACATTGTCACATTCAATTTGGAATTTTTTTATCCTTAATGATAGCATTGACATTTCTTCCATTTCTCTCTTGTGGAAGTTATTTTGTCTTGAAAGTGATCCTGGGATGTTGAGGAGTTCACTATTGTGAAATTCGATCGTCACAACAAAAGCACGTACTGGTGGTGAAGGATCTCATCGTGGATATAGTCGCTACGCCAACACCCCCCACATGATAGAGACAAAAATAATCACATACCATGTGTGATTCATACTCATTACGTACCACGTCGATAAGCCAAGCTTACACGAACAAAGGGTGGAGGGCTCGAGGGACTCAAACTGATGACCAATGCTCTGATACCATGTGAAATTTGACCGTCACACCAAAAGCACGTACTGGTGGTGGAGAAGGATCTCATCGTGGATATAGTTGCTACGCCAACAACTATAAAATCCTACAATAGGGGATCTCTAATTTTCTTTATGACAAAAAATGACTGAAATGCACTTTTGGGAGAGGAAAATAAAATGCCTAATGAACTCAATTATGTGATGTAAAACTTGAAATGTAGAGTGAAAGGATAACACAAATGGAAATAGTAAATTTTCAATAGATTTGAGAAGGGAAAATTGATTTGTATCTATCACCAAAAGTGGTTGATGATTGTATCATCAAGATAGATTCACCCTAGTTTAAATGGGTCTCTGTACAGGGGTCCAAAATCTAATTTCATAGTCCTCTGATCCTAGATTTTAGCTCCCAATTTCTCTAGATTCCTTTATTAGAATGTCAGAAATAAAATCTATAGGTGAGTTTTCATGGCTTGACAACTTTGATAACAACTTTGAAAACTTTACAAAATTGCACTTTTAATCCAATTTCAGTCCTTCTTCACCTACAAATTTGCACATATAAAGAGAGGGAAAAATATTTGTTTTTGGGTGAATAGGGGTTTTTCCTTGGTCAAACCCTGATTTGGTAATTAAACCTTGATAATGAAATAATGATAAATTAAAGGAATTTGATAAATGAACAATGCTATGCCATAACTCACTAAACCCTTAATGGCCACCCTTAGAGAATTGAAGTCTAACACATCTCTCTAGGAAGCTTGATCTTGCATGAATTGGCTTGAATGATTAATTGATTTCATGCTTGAATACTTTCTTGAATGTTTGAAACCTACATCACAATGAACACACATGAATCTTGACATGATGATATGATATTGAATGCTGCTATAGATGACTAATAAATCTAATCTTCAATGCTCTTGACAATAAGATTTTCTCTTAGGATTGATCTTTTAAAGTCTTAATATTTGAAGGGGTGGGGGGCCTAGATCGATTGGCTCAAGCATCCTATTGCAAGAAAGAGGTCACGAGGTCTAGTCTCCCCCCAAACTTGTGGTACCAGAGGGCATGTTGAGCTAGTGCCATTCGTCACATGAATTTTTTTTACCAGGTGCATTGCAGTTTATAGGGGGACAGATACCTGACCGATTCCTACAGTCTAAAAAAAAGGTCTTAGCATTTGAATTGATAAAATAACTATGCATTTATAGGTGTTTATCTAATTTCCTAAAAAAATAGATTCCATAAACTGACATTTGAAACTTGAATTTGAATCATGAAAATACCACCAAAAACATATTAAAAATAGGGTCTTGGCACTTAAGGAGGACCCATTCGCCCTTGGGTGAATGGGTTTTGGGACCTAAATCTGGGACACAATTTTTAAGGTGTTAAAAAAATGTTAGCATTTTTTTAATGTTGGTTTCCTTTTCAATAAAAAAGGAATAATAAGGCTTAGGAATGCATAATTTAGGTCATTATAAGCTTTATTAAGTCCAATTAATTAAGGGGATACAAACATAGTGTGAAAATGTAAAGGAGTAAATTTTTCTACACTACATTTATCCCCCAGTTTAGTGAGAGTATGATCCCTATGCTCAAAATCACACTAAAGTGGACAAATAAGTCAAGAGAGGTGTAATTAAGCAATTCTTAAAAATATTAGATGACAAGGATCAAGGAGGATGATCAATCCACCAAGATCAAAGATCCCATGGAAAACCAACAAAGGCACAAAGAGAAATACAAATGCAACAATGAAACAAGATATAACACACACAATATTAAAATTAATTTAACAAAAGATGAACTAGCAAGTTGTGTTATTCCAAGTCCATAAAAATTGCTCACATGGATCCATAGGAAAGCAAGTTGTGTTATGCTAGGTGGCAATGTCAAACATTCTCACAAGTGCATTCCGATATACACTCAGTGACCCAAAACAAGTGAGAAACACATAAGGTCTATTGTAGTCTAATATGCACTAGGTCTGTACCCACAAAACAAGTGGCAGTGGGCAAGTCATGCCAGGTCTATAGGCTCCCATACATTAGTAATACCAAAATTTATACTCTTATAAATTTGATAAGGCACCACATATGACAATCACAAGGCTAGCAAGATGCATTGTGCTAGACACTCATGAAATAAAGGCACCAGCAAGAAAGTTGTGTTATGGTTAAAGTGGAAAAAAGTTTTGGTTTAATATAGTGAAAGGGGTTTTGCTTAGTTCATGAAAGGTCTCACTTTAGGGAACATCATGCTCGATATCACCATCAAGAGAGGACTAGTCAAGATATAAAATATTCACACCTTAGGGAATGTAAGGCAGAGCATTACCACTAAGAGGAATGCCATATGCCAAGAAAGGTCATGCTCTTGAAGGAAATAAATCCCAATGTCACCAACAAGAATACACATTATGTGAAATAAGCATACCACACTTTAAACAAGAGGTCACAACATCAAGAAAGCAACAAGTGGGAGGCATAATGTCCCCCACCTTAAAGAAATTTCTAAACACCATGTTGTGAGCAATTACTTTAAGGTAGAATATGATAAAATCTAATAGATGAAAGAGACATGAGAGCTTATTTGGAAAGCCCTATG
The DNA here is from genome assembly GCA_007258455.2 of Sequoia sempervirens. Classification (NCBI taxonomy): domain Eukaryota; kingdom Viridiplantae; phylum Streptophyta; class Pinopsida; order Cupressales; family Cupressaceae; genus Sequoia; species Sequoia sempervirens. The sequence continues at coordinate 16,099 of VDFB02214041.1, forward strand.
CCAAAAATATGTTTCCAAATAAAGCTACATCATGAAAAGGAAGTTGCTCCGCATATGCAATCCTAAGATAACAAATAAGGGATCCATGGATTTGGGTTCAACATATGTTTTTCTATAGTGATATAATTGAGTTCAGAATCATCATCATTCCCTAAATAACTCATGGAACAAAAAGAAAAAAAGGAAGAATGACACATAGAGAGAAAAGATAAAGGATAACCTTTTTGGGTCAACATGGAAGAGACACAAATGTTTCAATGCTTTGTATTATCCCCAAAACAAAAAAACAAGACAAATGAAAAGATAATGGTTACGACAGATAGAAGAATGAAGATTCAAATATAAGAATGTCACAACAGATTCGCTTCCTTTGTATCCTTGCACCTACGGAGTGACTTGAGGGTCATCCAAAGTAAGCTCAAAAACATAAAGACATGCCAAGCAACATGGTGTACAAGGGATCACATTATGCACATGTGATCACACAAAGAACATGAATAGACATAAATCTAATATTACACATGTGAGCTGACCTAAAGCAAGTTGTTTTTATCCAAATCTTGTTAAACATATACGAAAGGTGGATGACTATCCAAAGGGGAAAAAATGAGTGTCATACTAGGACAATCACCGGGTTCATCATGTGGTGATGCACTCTCATTAGGAGGATCATCATGGTTGTTCTTGTCTAAGCTCATGGAAGCGGAAAATAACAAATTCAACTCATTATGCACTTCCTCGTCAATTTTAACAATCTCATCATCATCCAAGTTAATCACAATAGGAGGTCTAATGATAATGTCCATAGAGGTTTCATGTTTTGGTTGTGGAAAAGATGGAGAATCATCATGCTTTGCTTGAGTTAAATTTTGGTCTTGATTTGGTTATTTGTTTTCTTATTTTAACTTACGAGCAATAGCATGATGTCTATGTCTATGCTCTTTAGCATTTTGGTTTCTTTTTACATGGTTTTCGAGTTGTGATTTTGTAGGAGTGGATTTATCAACCATAGGTTTCATTTTTTTCGTAAGGGAGGAATGGAAGGAACCATCGAGAGTTGGTCAACCACTTTCTCTTTAGGTTTATAAACACTTTTTTATCTTAGGAGGCACAATGGGAAATGTGTTGTTATCTCTTGCTATCTTATAGGAAATAGGTGGAGGATTTGACATGGATTTGTCTTGGTTACTTGAAAGAGATTTTGGTTCAATCATGGTTGCATTAATGATAGGAGACTCAAGCATGGATTGAGGGATATTGCTAAGAGATAATTTTTCTATGCACTTTTCCTTGAACTTTGGATAAGATTTGAAAATGAAGTCCTTATGAGGCTTAATAGTTTCCATATGTTTGAGCCAAAAGAAATTTAATTATAAATTTATATGGAAGGACATAGGATTAAAGCCACTATGATGAATAGTGAAAATTTCATTACCAAATGGAAATTTTAAGCATTTATTCACTACTGACAAGATGACATCCGTGGAGCGTAGCCATGGATAGCCTAACTTCACACAGAATTAGTCTGATGATGAGATGATGGAGAATGAGACATTTAATTTCATCGGTCCAACTTGTGAGGGGAGAGTGATCAAACCTATCGTAGGGAAAGAAAAACCATTATCTGTTTTGATCCATGCTTTTGATTGTTCATAAGAATCTTGATAAATTTCATGCACAAATAAGAATTCCTCAGTGATCACATTCTCTACACACACAGGATCAATTAATATCCCATTGGTAGGCTTGTCATTGATTCTTCTAGCTTTGTAAAGAGGACCACCAGGTGCATGTTTAATTATGTCATTTTGTGAGAAAGCATTGTCAAGAGACATTTTGGTTTGGCCCTTACAAGGTTGAACATCAATGAGGTTAATCATAGTGTGTATATCATCCCCATTATCAATATGTTGTCATTAGTCATGTCTTGTATATTGTCAACATTCATCACATCATTCTTGGTGTCACTAGCTTCAACAAATGAGATGTTATGATTTGGAAATGGATTGGTAAATATTTGCAAATTTTGGTTGGGTGGAGAAACAAATTTATTTCCTTGATCATTAACACCACCAATCTAGATGTGATTAAAATAAATGAGGTCTTGCACAAGGTTTTTAAGATGCATGCATTGGTTTGTGTCATGTCCATTTTGTTAGTGATAACGGAAAAAGGAATTTGGATTATAGTTCAGGGGTAAAGGCTTAGTAGGATTATGGGTTCTAATAGGAGGTAAGGTAATTAAGTTCTCCCCCAAGAGTTGCAACATGATGAAATGAAGGGTATTAGGTAATAGAGTAAATTGTCTATTCTTGTCCCCGAATTGATATGGATTTGTTGTTTTTATAGCAGCTACTTGAGATTGAACTTGTTGATTTGTTGGATGCAAATTTATTTGTATGAAGCCCTTATTCTATTTCGTGAATGGTTGGAAATTATTATGAGGCACAAATCCAAACTTTTTAGGATGGTTGGAGGAAGTTTTTTGCTTCACAATGACTAATCGAATTTTGATAGTCATATAGAGCCATGCACAAGTGAGTGAAGGAAGGGAATATCATCATCCCAAGCTTATCCTAAATATTGGTTTGAAAATTTTCAATGAACATTCTTTAAAGATTGGAATCAAGAATCTTAATGTTGATTTGTGAGTAGAGAAATTGGTATTGTGCTAGATGAAATCAATGACCCTTTCATCCCTATTTTTTTACATTGTGCATTAAATTTGGTAAGGCCATCTTGGGACCAATATGAACTTGAAAATGGTTGAGGAAGGAATCAACAAGTTCATTGAATGAACTAATTGAATTATTTGATAGGGAGAAAAACCATTCCAAGGCTATGTCTTTCAATGATCTAGGAAAAATATTAGCCAAGAGCTTGTCTTCGAAATTGAAGTCACTATACATAAGGTTACATGCATGTTGAGAAATGGTTGCTAGGATCACCTTTACCACCATATTTCTCAAATCTAGGAATCTCTATTCCTTGTGGAATCAATTCTTTTAATATCTCCAATGATAATAAGTTTCGTTTGACATATTGTGAGGGTAGGCCACTTTTATTCTGGTTCAATGTGGAAATTTGTTGTTGGAGGGATGAAACATTTTTCAAAAGTCGGTTAAGGAAAAAATAATTGGTTGTGTTTTGAGATGGAGGTGAATAAGGTGGAGGTGTATACATGTGTTGGGAGGACACGTGAATTGCAAGTTTGTGAGAGGTGATGGATTAGGAGATATGATGTTTAAGCTCACAAAGCTAAAAGGATTCCCAGTGGACATACCCAAAGTTGGATTGACTTTGCTAGCTATTTTTCTTGTTGTAGTGATAGTTGAAGGAGTGTATGTAGGAATAGAGGCCACAGTTCTAAGGGGGAATTTAATTTCCACCTTGACTTTGAGTGTATCCCAAAGTTTGAGCACAACTAACCATTGTAGGGACATGATTTTCAATGATGTGAGCTAAGATTCACAAAATTTCTATTCACATTTTATTATCAAGCATTCTCCTCATGTTATCTATGATAGGAACCACAATACCAGCAATATACTCAACACTCACAAGGTTTTGAAGTTTTTCTAAGGCTTTATCTATTTTTTGCAAGTTTTCTTGAGGAACATGAGCAACAACAATTTCAACATAAATCTAGGATTAGAGGTCATAGGACATATTATTTCAGGTATGGATTCTAACATGGGTTGGCTAGTGTCAACACTATGAGTGAAAGAGTTAGAAAACCCAAGATCCATAGTGGATACATACCAGTATGGGATGCATGAGTCTCAAACTATGTCTTAGTGAAGTATTAACAATAGGACACTAGATTGTATTACTCATACAAGTTTCACCAAACCAAAAGTGTATCCAAAATGGAAAAAAAACACTAAACAAATGTAGCAAACACCCAAAAATAAGAAGCAAAATGCAAGTATATAAAAATATATTAGACCTTTTAGATATGAAATGCAAGAATTTTTTTATTTTTTGAATGTAGGAAACTAAGAATGGTGACTTTAGAATGAAAATTTTATATTTGAACCATGCACTTGTTTTGACCCATTAACTTGAATGTAATTTTTTTTAGAAAAATGTAATTCGAGAAACTGAAACTAAGATCTACCAACAACCATAAATAAAGAAAATAGAGACAGATGTATGCCCAAAACATTGGAAAATGACTTGTATAAGGATAGATTCACCCAAGGGTGAATGGGTCCTTGCATAGGGGTTGAAAAAATTAAGTTCTAAGTTTTCGAGTTGATGTTTAAGGTTGCCATTTTAGGTTGCAGATAGATACTTTTAGTTATAGACTTCTAGAAATTTATGTTGAAATGCAAGTGCAATTTGATAAAAAATGACAAGAAAAATGATAGCTTTCTAGATGCGATTTTGTTTGAATTTTTTGATTTAAACGATTGAAAACCACTAATATATGGACTATTATGTGGAATGAATGCAATATGTAAGAAAATGTTAAGATTTTTTGAGATTTTAAAGGATGCAAAATGCAATTTTAAAACCCTAAATGAAATGCAAAATAATGTAATTTTGAAAACCCTAAATGAGATGCAATGTAAAATAATGCAAAATCCTAGATCTAGGGTTTGAAGGATCTCCAAATCAGAAAGCTTATAGTGTAACAATGTTAGGTTCACCAAATTGAAAAAAAAAAGAAAAAAATATAGGAGGATGGGATAGGTTATGAGTAAAAGGGTTCACTACAATGGAAGGATGACCTAACACACCTATTCATCTTTTAGTTTCATTAGAAAAGGAGAGATGTCTCCCAAGGGTAGACTTTTAATGTTGAGGTGAGTCAACTTTATGGGGATGGGGGATCTCTGATTTTCCTTATGACAAAAAATGATTGAAATGCAATTTTGGGAGATGAAAAAAAACCTAATGAACTCAATTATATGATGTAAAACTTGAAATACAAAGTTAAAGGATAGCACAAACATAAATAGTAATTTTCTGATAGATTTGAGAAGGGAAAACCGATGTGTACTTGTCACCAAAAGTCGTTGCTGATTATTAGTTTGGTACATCTTGGTACAAGTTTACAAGTGCTTTTTAGAGTTGGAATTTGATGGTGACATGCACATAGGTTTTCTTCAATTTGAGGACATGGAAATTGACACAAGTGGAGACTTGGAGTCTCATATGCGTGATAGTTGAGTGTAGGTACAACATAGGCTATGATTATGGTTTCATGGATATGCAGACACATTTGTGAATTGGCACGACATAATCATGTATGTAGTTGTTTGGTGGTGATTTGGTTTGGTGTTAGGAGGTTATTCTTATATCCTTGATGCTTGATTAGTTCCTTGAATATGGTTAATCATTTGTGGACATGTTTGGAAAATTAGATCTATGGTAGATTTGTTGTTTGAGTCTTGATGTTTATAGGATTTATCTTCTTTGATATCATAGTTTTTAGGTTACTAATGTGATGATGAGTTTGCATGCTTCATTTTTTTGATCATGAGTTATGCAGGTGTGTGGGTTGGCCACTCATTTATTTTTAGTGGGATGACTTGGATGTGGACTATCTATATCTATGAGATTGGTTTAGTGTTGATGCATATTTTATTAGTTGGCCTTGTTTGTGGTATTTCTGCATTGGTATGCTATTTTGGGACGAGAGGATGGATTATTAGAGTACCTGATCAATTAGTTGATGGGACTTGTAGCATGTGGTTTGATCATAATGTTATGATATATTGGTTGCATTTCATTGGTTATATAATTTTCTTGGGAGCTTTTGACAGTGATGATTAGGCAATGTTGGATTGATTTGTGATGGTTTGATGGCAGTTGTATGTATCCTCTTAGCTTGAAGATCTTGGTTCTACTTGATATTGATTGGTATTTCAATTGTGTGTGTGGACTTGGATGATCTTCATGGAGGATATGGTTGTCACGATGCCATGTGTATCTCAGTATCATGGTTCAGTGGGAGTTGTTGACA
>VDFB02214042.1:0-15314 GCA_007258455.2 Sequoia sempervirens
TCTTTTTTTTGTTTTATTATTTATTTCAAATATATATATATATTTATATTTTTATATATATATATTTTAATATAATTTAATGTGTTTTATTTTTTAAAAAATAGTATTATAATCATTTTATTTAATATTATTTATTCAAAAATAGAATTATAACTATTTAATTTTAACGTTAATTTATTACATTTTAAGAATGTAATTTTGTATTGTATTCAAATATTCAGTTTTGTTCATATTTAGGTAATTTTGATATATTTTAAAAGGGCACTGTTTAATTATTATTTTGGTTAAACAAATTTGTTTAGATAAGAATTAGCCTTTAGTTGTGATTGTGGACCTTATTGAGATAATTGTATTTTAGCTATTTAATTGGGATTGGAATCAAACTTAATGGTGCAACCTTGCAAAATTTAATATGAGTTTTCTTTTATGCTATATTTTTCTTTATCGCTTAGTGTTGTCTATGCGGGAACCCTATTGTCTTGTAACCCTAGTCCAGAGGCATGTTTATTTTTGAAGTAGTCTTCATCTTAGTTATACCTTTAGTTTTGAAGCTTAATGGTTTATGCTTGGAAGGGTTGATGTAGCATTACCGTGTGAACCCAAAGAGACTGAATAAACAATAATCACTGCAATTTTTTTTTTAAAAGATAACATAATATACATGTAATACACAGTAAGTCATAACATGAATTTCATTTGAGCAGATTCACTAACACATACATCCCTTGGGGTACACGAGGAGTCATTACGCGACTTAGATCCATACAACGACAATAAAGAATAAAAGCCAAAGATATAATCCATAACAAATTAAACATTAACAATATAACACATACATGATAATCATTGATAAGAAACCATTTGAGTAAGTACAACATATAAATAATTAACTCAACACAATGAATAACAACTGCCATGGCCAATAACCACACCGAGTTAACATTACATTACAATACAATGTTCTAGAGGTACAATGATACAAAGCGTGTTTCCAACATAAATGGAAACCATACAAGATAACATATTACAAAATAAGCAGGATGAATACAAGAATCATAGCTGGCTCCAGAAGCGAGATGCAACTCTAGAATCACCCTTATGGCTTACCAATCCGCCTCTCAATCCTTGATTGGGGACCCAATGAGATTGCTTAGCACATACCAACCCGACCACGTGGATCCAAAGACCCACCCCCCATGCTAAGGAGTTGACAAGAAAGAGTCTTCAACCAAGAACATCCAAACACAGAACCACAAGACTCAACAACATACAAAAGTATCATAAAACTCAAGAATTACAAGAGTCAACATAATAACTTAAAGTCACAAATCCCATCACATAAATCAAAGCAATGACCAATAAACAAGTAACCACAGGATGATCATGAAATACTTCCAAATTAAACTGAATTAATAAACATAATACAATTCCAAATTGCAATTAAACAATATCATAACAAAGTACCATAAAAGTACAAGGTCATAAATCAAATATCAATGAGATCATACAAGACCACAAAATACACCAAAGATGCATCAAGGCAATATTCACAACTCAATATAAATCCATATATCAACAATCTAAACCAACTCCCATAACCTACTTCCAGAGGAACACAATAAAGTAAAACACATGGGCAACTAGGGGAGAGTGTCATCGCATAGTCCTACATGGGTTATCGTGCTCTTCCTCTCCCAACTAGAGGCACCCGGCCCCCCCATCTATGGTTATCCTGTGCCCTTCCTCCCCCAGCTGAAGCGTCCATAGAATTTGACTCATGCAAAGCCGTGGAGCCTCTCATGAGATGAGGTTACAGCCTTGCCAACCACACGCGACCTTCTCGGCCTTCCATTAGCCCTACGAAGTGCTAATGGTGAGGCATCCATTTTTAAATCTTGTAATGATATTGCTACCCAGCCCACCTAAGTTAATTATTGGGTTTTCCTTGATTACCCAACTCACTCGTGGGTTATCACATTGCCCTTCCTTAAGCGAGGTGCCAGGCACTCCACGAAGGCCACTTTCTCCCTAGAGACCCAACAACATAAAACCAAGAGGGTTGTACCGTAAGTAATTTGAACAAAGAGAATCACAACATAAAAGCATTGCGGGCATTACCCATCTCGCGATCATGAAACCAAGAAACACTTGCCATCAGGGGCACATAAAGAGAGAGAACATCAGCATCAATCTCAAGCCTTTGGAAGCCAAAAATAGTGAAACCCACAAACAAGGGTAAAATGAAACAACACAAGTTTTTCCCCAATAATTCTAACACAAGGATAAAATTTCCTCAAACATGAGAGTAACTCAGAAAAGCCATAAAAAGGAAGATTCATCAAGACCCATCCACAAATCAACAATGGTGTCACCTCAAATAGGAAAACGTAAAAGAAAATCAACCTTTAATTCAACAAAAACACTTAATAAAACAAAAATCCATCAACTAGGTATTCCACAGGAGACCTCAATTTTCTCCTCACAAGATACGTATGGTTGGTAAACAAGCGTCTTTGATAAAAATCAGCAATCATGACAACAATATAATTTAATGTTTCACCAAAATAATAAAAGTGGGAAGACTGCATTCAATAAGAAACATAAATTTATCACAACCAAGCATCGCATTAGTATCCAAATATTCCACCGCAAAGTCAATTAATAAGATGCCCACAACTCAAAACGAACCAAGAATTCATCACGTAAGGTTGAACGAATATCAACACAACTTAACTTAAAGAAGATCACCAACTCACGTTAACTCAAGAAAAGTCACAAAGAAAGAGTATGTCAAATCACTCATAAAATGACATGAACCCTAAGGAATGAAAATACTTTAAAAGCCAAGCATTTCCTAAGAGGATACCACAAATAGGATACACCAAATTACCCTTAAATGATCAATGACCAATCAAAAACAATTTATCCATTTGTTCAAAAAGAATTAATTTAAAATAAATAAGGGAACTCTAAAATCACATATCGAAATTATCTCAAGGCATATTTTTTTTACATTCCATCATATTCCTTATCATTAATCTCATAATTAAATTAAAAGATTATTTCCCTCGAATAATAATATTTGAGACAATCTTAATACAATTTCCTAGTTATTTAGATTACACACTAATCTTACCATTCCACTCTAAAGGTTATAAAATAACAATATTCACCTACAAATTAACAAAGAATAAACCATAATAATTGTGGTAATAATAATATCCTAAATTACTTATTCTTCTAAGACAATTTGCTAAACAAATAATGGAAATAACCTTCATTCAATTTTCAATGTCAAGGAAACTTAACTTTATTTATCTTTATTTAAGTAACCAACTACCTTTAGAAATATTAAGAGTTTAACCAAGAAAGTATAAACATGGAAACGAAACCTATATGAAATAACCTAACAATACATTCCTAGACTTTTGATCAACTAAACATACTTAGACTCCTATAATTGAACTCATAAAGGAGGTTCACATAAATTTCCCAGACCATCCAAATAAAATCATTCCATCAACATGAAGTTTAGAGAGACTAAAGAAGAATTACAAAATGATACTCATTTAATGCATAACTACTAGATTTATAAATACATATATTTACAAAGCTTGATTATGTAAAGTAATCTAATATTTATAGTGTAAGGGCTTAATTTATTTTAAACTCTCCACATAGGATCTTTTTATTAAATGAAATTTATTCATTTGAAGTTGCCCTCAATTACTAAGACATATCTTACAATAAACTATAGATGCATATATATATATATACATCTCTCCCTATATATATAACTTCAAAATGTTGTTTACAAAACAACAAAATAGATATATATAAAAGTAACCATATTAATATCAACATATAAATAAATATATATATATATATATATATATCTTCGTATACACCTAAGTCTATTTGCATCTGACTCATTAACTTTGAATGGGAGCTTGTGAAAGAGTTTTCATCTCTTATTGAAGAATGTTAAATATGTAAACATCTTTAAAATCAATTTCTAACTAAGAATCCATATAAATATACTCCTCAAAGATCGAATACCATCCATAAACAATAATCAACAAATTAAATTCCTATTGCCCAAGAAGGGTGGCCAGGTGTGGTTCAAATGAAGTGGATATTGATGGAAGCTAGAGGAATAGGAAAGATACCCTATGGAGATGGAATGAACGCCATGAAATGGTACATGCTTTATAAGGGAGAGACAGATCACATACGCAACACAGAAGATCTATGTTGCACTGAAGAAATTGGCTTGGTGAAATTATCAGATTCAAGACTTTTACTTAATGCCCACGCTGCAACTAAATTCATCTCCAAGATTGTTGCAAGAGAGTTTGTTCTGAGAGATGTGAACCCTTTTCATCATTTTAAACAGAGGCAATATTTTATTTCCAAGTGTTTCTACTGCGATAGATTGTCAGAAGAATCAAGCAGGCTATTTAAAATCTTTGAACTTTCCTATTATGCTCTAGCGCACGGCTGAGACAGGTTGACAAGAAATCAGAGAGTTTATTTATTGTACCACACTTTGCAAGTCTAAAAGTTGCGGCTGTGACAGGTTGCCAATGGTTTAAGAGAGACTATTTAATTTTGTACAATGCCTCAATTCTATATGGCGCAACAGTGACAGATTGCCAAGTAAATTAGAAAGTGAATATTGGAATTTGGAAATATCGCCATCTACTTGCATTATTAACAAATCCCAAATGTATTCCACAAGATAGAAGGGAAAGAGAAAGGTGAGGTGCAAATACGTGACTTAAGAGATGAAAATTAATGTACAACATTTACGATTGCTACAGCAGTTTTTTCGAGGGCAGCTCAAGATTGAAGTTTGGAGTTAAACTTCACCATGATTGAAGGTGAGCTCTCTATTATGATGGTATTTTCGTTAAGGAAGCAGGCTTTAAAATTAGAAATTGAGACATCTATTACAATGCATGGATATGAAGAATTGTAGCATCAACTTTGAGTGTTACGTTGGAGTGTCACCTTTTTTGCATGCTAGACTGATCATGGAATTATTTCATAGTCATATAATGATCTTTAAAGCATTGCAGGTCATAGAATCAAGAACAAGTAAATGCGGATCATGATATCCAGGGAAAAATGTTTACAAGAAGTGGGGGATAAGAACATTATATAAAGTACCCTGTTAGAGAATTAATTAGGCCACACAAATCCAAGCTTGAAGGGCATTCCTTTAAGATTCGACTCGAGCTATCTCTCATGCCTTGTGCAAACATTCAATATCATATGCGAGGAATATCATGTAATCAGATACCCTCAAACATTAACATAAGGAAAGATATAGTGCACCCAAATACATGGTGATAAAATCATTCATGATGGCAGAATACATAGAAATACCCCAACATATGCATTAGCTAAATACCATATACTTATTATATCAACTTAATTAGTCCAAGTCGATCAAGAATAATCTAAACTTGCACTACAGTGTATAAATACATCAGAAAACTATCTAGTGCATCACTCAAGCAATTTAATTAAAAGCATACAATAGCTAGAAGCTCATTTTCCTACATAGTTAACATAAACAAGATGATAACATAAAAAATAAGAGACTCAAGGATTAAGACACTTGAAATATACCTGGAAAGAGGCGTTGTTATTACCCTCCTCCAGCTGAACCAATGGATTCCCTCCCCAATTCTGCAAAGATGATAAAAGAGGTCGGATTTTGAGCTTTTGTTCAGGAGTCCAATAAACTGCTTCCAATTATTCCTTGCACGCTTGAATTCTGTCTTCAAACAGTAATAACGAAGCAACTAATAAAATGCGTAGGGTGTGATATTGATTTCGGGAGAAGAAAACTAGTTTGGTGACTAGTTTCCAGAAAGCACGGCTTCAAATTAACTTGCTTTCTTCATATGCTTAGCCGTCAGACCAAGTTATCTACAGCTTCACATCACCATTGTTCTGATCACCAAATTGGATTACTATTTTGTTACTTGTATAGAATTGGCGATACCTTGTTTAATTGTGATGAGTTTCATAGTTTTAACTTGTCATGTGATTTGTGAATGTTGATGGTTGTTCATTGTATGCCTTGTGTGGTACTTGTTTGTTCTATGTTGTTGTTGAGTCGGTTTGACATTCATGGTCGGGTTCACTTCCTCATCACCTCTGAGCACGGGGGGTGAGTTACTTGTAATTCACATGGTTGGGTGGAACGTGCTCCGCACCCGTTGGGTTCCCCATCAGCATCTTGTCTTCTCAGCATTTCACAGTGGAGTTGTACCAGTAATCACTTGTATTTCATATTTCATTATTCTTGTATTAATCCCCATGTTGGGAAATTCAATGTAATTCAAATATCAGAGATTGTAATGTAACATTAAAACAATGACGTAATAGTTAAGATCATTTGTATTTTTATTAAGAGATGTATCATGGATATATTATGTGATGTCTATTATTCTTGCATCATGGTTTTGGATGTATCCTTATTTATGGTTATTTTAATGTAAATAATATTGTTGTAATCTTTATCTTTATTTCCTTTTAGTTGTTGCGAAGTAACCTCGCGTGCCCAGAGAACTAAGTGTGTTAATGTTATGTAATATGCTATGTGGCTATGGTTAAGTGTTATTACATGTTTAATTTAATTATTTTCATTGTGTGTGTTCTCTGGGGTTTGCATGATGGAAGTTACAAAACATTTTTTATTTTTTATAATCTTCTATGAATACAAAGTTCACTTAAACCATATAATAGAATTCATCCTATGATATGCATTTGTTAAAAGTCACAAGATTTTCCTTGTTTAACATGGGAAATGACAACTTGATTTAACCCGTGAATGCCGAGAATCTATGAAAATTCAATGTTCAAATCTCTCTGTTACGAGAGCGTTTCGAGGTAGAAATGTAAAGCATTCAAATTTACTCATTTTGGGCCACCTAACATAGTATGACTTTCTTTGGGCGACTTTTTCTTAACAAATATAGAAGTCACGAACTTTCAAGACAATGAGGCTTTAATTGAAGCGATAGCGTTAATTTGACTTGAAAATATGCTAAATTGAAATTTATTAAATAGGAAAAATTTTAAAATATGATAAATGTTTGAAAAAAATATTTACAATTAAAATACTAAAAATATATCTAACCAATTAATAATACCTTCAAATACTTCTTAATGTTTCTTTTTAATTTCAAATTAAAAAATTTATTAATAATTATTAATTCAAAATATAGATATTTAAGTAAAAAAGATTACACATTTTAAAATATATTAAATGTTAGTTGATTATAATTGTTATTATTTTTCATTTTTTTTAGTGAAATATTATGTTAAGGTCATGTGATTTTAGAGACGAGACATATTATGATTGTAAATTTATAATTTTTCTAGTAATGAGCATGTTAACAAAAAATCATAGAAAATAATTTCATAAACATTTTTTTAAATCATCTTTAATAAAAACGTATTATCCATGTAAATCACCTTTCATTAAAATCATTCAATAAATAACTTGAATGTCCCTATCTTTTTGTTTAACTTTAACAATATATGATCATGCATTTAATGTTATGTTATAATATATGATCATGCATTATAATGTTATGTTATAATGTTGTTTTTAATTGTGGTGCACCACAATTAAATAATTATTTAAATACAACATTATAACATAACATTTTATGAAATGGTGTACAACACCAAATCTTAACAGCTTTGTGAATAGAGAATAGTGTATCCAACTTTTTTTCTAAGTGAGATAATTAAAATATGCATTCCTTAGTATATTTCAATTTGTGTCTATTATAAAAATTAAATGGCCAATACTTTAAGGATAATATAAACTAACAAGTTGTGGCATTTTCTATGTATACTCAAGCTCTAATTTTAAATATTTTAAGAGAATTTCTTTTATCAATTATATTTTATTTTTTATTATTTTTTGATAGTAATATTTTATTTTACATATCTTTCAGTACAAATAATTATTTATCATGATTTCTTAGAATCATATCATGAACTCCAATATCTAGTACTTGGATATTTTAAAATAATTTTTAATTAAATATTGTATTTATTATTAATTTTTGAGTCAATATAAACAAAAAAGACATTATTTCATAAAACATTTCTCTTAATTTAAGTCAAAAAAGAAAAAATCATTGCAACATGTTGGTAAGTGGTGATTGATCATGCTATGCAATCCTCAAGAAAAAAAATTCTCCGACTTTTTCGCGTTGTCACCAAAAAAGGAAAAATCACCGAAAATGGAAAAAATACCTACTTTGTAGAACCCTAATCTAGAAGCTTTTAAGGGGTTGGGAGGGGAGTTGCAGTATGTGAGAAAAGATGATTATTTGTGAGATTGTAATAATTTTTGCATTGGATAATAGAATCATTGGATGGTTGCAGTTTTGTGGATGTAGCCCGGATTGGGTGAACCACTCTAAATTCTTTGTGTTAATTTTTTTGTATGTGTTTTATTTCTCTGTTTTATTGATTAAATCTGCATTTAACTTGTTAGATATCTTCCTTCTAACCCTAACAAGTAGTATTAGAGTGAGTTGTTTTCAGTTATCCTCCATAGGAAGGTGTCACGGTTGAGTGGGAGAAATGACAGACGAGGGTAACCTTATGGTTGAGAAGTTTAATGGGAAAAACTATTAGTTATGGAAGATCCAGATGGAGGACTACCTCTATTAGAAGGATTTATGGTGGCCATTAGAAGGAATAGCCAAGAAACTGGCAACAATGACTGGTGAGGATTGGAATCTTCTAAACAGAAAGGCATTGGGAGTCATTCATTTATGACTGGCATAATCAATGGCCTTCAATATTACAACAACAAAGACAATTTAAGAGTTGATGGAAACTCTGACAAAGTTATATGAAAATCCTTTCACTTCGAATAAGGTATTTCTTATGAAGCGTTTATTTAATATGAAAATGATAGAAGGTGGGTCAGTTGTTGACCATTTAAATGAGTTTAATATGGTTACCATTTAATTAACTTCTGTAAATGTAAACTATGATGAAGTTAGGGCACGTTTGATTTTGTGTTCTTTGCTAGAAAGCTATCTAATAGCTTGGTAATGGCTGTTAGCAATTCTGTTTCTGGTTCGAATACATTGAAATTTGATGATTTTGTTGGTGTTATTTTGAGTGAAAAAATTCGTAAGAAAAGCTCAAGTGGAACATCCACATTAGGCAGTGTTTTAAATGTAGAAAGTAGGGGTAGAACAAAGGAGAGAGGAAAAAATTATAGAATTCATGGGAAGTCATGAGGAAAATCAAAGAATAAAAGGTCCCAATCCAGAGAAAGGAAGGATTGTTGGTACTGTGGCAAGCTAAGTCATTTAAAGAAAGATTGATGGTCTCGAAAAAATAAAGAAGGAGAGAAAAAGGAAGGAAATAAAGAGGAAAATGTGGTAAGTAATAAATCTAATGAGGATGCTTTGATTTTTTCCCTTGATAATCTTGATGATTCTTGGGTGTTAGATTTAGGGGTTTCATTTCATGCTACAACCCATAGAAGTTATTTTCTTGATTATGTCCAAGGGGATTTTGGGTTGGTTTATTTGGGAGATAACAAACCCTGTCAGATTGTTGGAAATGGAAGAATCAAAATTAAATTATAGAATGGTAATCATTGGCTACTACATGAGGTAAGGCACATTTCAAAGTAAAAGATAAATTTAATTTCAGGAAGACAACTAGATGTTGAAGGTTGTGTTGTTACATTTAGTGATAAAAAATGGAACCTGTTACAAAAGGTGCCTTAGTGGTAGCAAAAGGTGTGAAAGTAGGAACCTTATATCTTTGTACAGGTCATACTATTCCTTCTACTTTAGCTATTGTAGATAAAAACCAATGTCTAGGAACATTTGTTGTAGTTAAGCAGGTAGAAAATCAGATAGTTGTTGTGGATTCTAAATCAACACTATGGTATAATAGACTTGGGCATATGAGTGCAAAAGGTATGAAAGTAATTCATTCAAATAACGTTTTACCAGGTCTAAAATGTGTTAATATGGATTTTGTGAAAGTTTAGTGTATGGAAAACAAAGGACAGTAAGTTTTCTCAAGGATGGAAATGAAAAGAAATATGAGAAATTGGAGCTTGTGCATATGGATATATGGGGAGTAGCTCAGGTGTCTTCTCTCAGTGGCTCTTAGTATTATGTTACATTTATTGATGATGCAACTAGGAAGGTATGGATTTATTTCCTTAGGCATAAATCTGATGTATTTGAAATTTTAAAAAAATGGAGAAGCTTGGTTGAAAATGAGATGAGTAAAAAGTTAAAATGTCTCAAATCTGATAATGGTGAGTATTATAGCAAAGAGTTTGAATATTATTGTTCCTCAAATGGTATTCATAGGCATAAAATAGTTCCAAAGACTCCACAAGAAAATGGAGTGGCTGAGTGCATGAATAGAACAATAATAGAGCGTGCACGAATTATGAAATTGCATGTTGGGCTACCTTTAAACATGTGGGTAGAGGCTATAAACACTGTTGTTTATTTAATTAATAAATGTATCTCTAATCCTTTTGTTTGTGGTATTCCTGAGGAAGCATGGACAGGTAAGAAGGTGAGTTATTATTTTCTCAAGACCTTCGGCTGTGAAGCATTTGCACATGTAGATTCTGAAAATAGAGCCAAGATTTATGCAAAATCAAAGAAATGTATATTTGTTGGATATGGCATTAATGAATTTGGTTATAGGCTTTGGGATTTTGAAAATAAAAAAATTGTAAGAAGTAGGGATGTCATATTCAATGAGAAAGTGTTGTACAAAGATTTGTTTCAGCAATATGAGAAGAAAGAAAATGATTATGAAGTGTTGGATGATACTCCAAACAATGAAGTTCTAGTGGTTCCTCATGCTCCACAACAACAACAACAACAAATACCACAAACTCTAGTGAATGTTGGATGATCTTCAAGGATAAGTAGACCTCCAAAAATATTTTCTCCCTCTTTGTATTCTATTTTATTAACTAATGCTGGTGAACTGGAATGTTATGATGAAGCTATGCATGTGGATACCAAGGTTCAGTGGGAGCATGGAATGGAAGAAGAAATGGACTCCTTGTTGAAAACATCAGACTTGGGAATTATGCAAATTGCCTACATGTAAAAAGACTTTACCAAATAAATGGGTTTATAGGCGAAAAGAGGAGGATGGAGGTAAGAAAAGATTTAATGCTAGGTTAGTTGTAAAGGGATTTGCACAGAAAAATGGTATTGATTTTGTTGATATTTTTTCTTTGATTGTTAAAATGACTTCTATATGCACTATTTTAAGTATTGTGGCTACTGAAGATTTGCATTTGGAATAGCTAGATGTTAAAACAACCTTTCTCCATGGTGATTTGAAAGAGGAAATATATATGGAACAACCACAAGGTTTTGAGGTCAAAGGTAAGGAGAAACTTGTGTGTAGATTGAAGAAAAGTTTATATGGCTTGAAGCAAGCACCTCGGTGATGGTATATCAAATTTGATAGTTTTATGGTTGACCAAGGCTACAGTTAGTGTAATTCAGACCATCGTGTTTATTTTAAGAGGTTAGGTGATGATAACTACATTATTTTATGTTTATATGTTGATGGTATGCTTGTAGCAGGATCTAACATGAATCAAATAAAGGAGTTAAAACAACAATTAGCAAATTTATTTGCTATGAAGGATTTGGTGGTAGTAAAGAAAATTCTTGGTATGAAGATTACTAGAGATAGGAAAAACAAAAAAATGTTTTTATCTCAAGATGATTATGTTGAAAAGGTGTTGCAGAGATTTCATATGGAGAATGCAAAAATTTTCAACACACCTTTGCCCAGTCATGTTAAATTGACTAAGGATATGTGTCTAAAGACACAAGATGAGGAAGAAAAAATGTCTAAGGTACCATATGCTTCAGCTGTAGGTAGTTTAATGTACGCCATGGTATGCACAAGACCATATATTGCACATGTTGTAGGAGTTGTTAGCAGGTATATGAATCATCCAAGTGTTGAGCACTGGAATGCAGTAAAATGGATTCTCAGGTATTTGAGACGTACATCCATTAAATGTTTATATTTTGGGGGGCTCTAATATTGATTTAAAAGGCTATGTTGACTCAAATTTGGTAGGGGATATTGATACCAGGTGAAGTACCACAGGTTATGTGTTCACAGTTGATGGGACAACAATGAGTTGGATTTCTCAATTGCAAAAGGTGGTTGATTTATCCACCACGGAGGCAGAGTATGTTGTTGCAACATAGGTGGAAAAGGAGATGATATGGCTACAAATTTTTATGGAAGAGTTGGGAAAACAACAGGCTGAAATTATTTGTTTATAGATAACTAGAGCACTATACATCTTGAAAAGAATTTTTCCTTGCACTCTAAAACCAAACACATATGGTTGAGATATCATTTCATTCGGTCAATGTTGGAGGATGGATATGTAAAGTTGGAAAAGATACATACAAATGCCAATTTAGTGGATATGTTTATGAATGCAGTGACAAGGGAGAAGATGAGCTCTTCTTCAACTTCAGTTGGCCTTCAAGGATGAATTCAAGTATAACAAAGCAGTAGGGTCCAAGGTGCTTATTTGCAGTGGGAGTTGTAAGTGCAACGATGTCGTCTAGGATTAGTCTCCAAGTGGGAGATTGTTGGTATGTGGCGACTGATCATGCTATAATGTACACTAATTTTTTTCACCTAATTTTTCATGTCATCACTGAAAAAGGAAAAATCATCAAAAGTGGGAAATTTTTTTGACTTTGTAGAACCCTAATCTAGAAGCTTCTAAATGTGTTATAAGGGGTTGGGATGGGAGTTACAGTATGTGAGAAAAGGCGATTATTCATGAGATTGTAATAAGTTGTGTACTGGATAATAAAATCATTGGATGGCTGTAGTTTTGTGGATGTAGCCTAGATTGGGTGAACCACGTTAAATTCTTTGTGTTAATTTTTTTGTGTGTGTTTTATTCTCCATTTTGTTGATTAAATCTATATTTAAGTTGTTAGATATCTGCTTTCTAACCCTAACACAACAAGGACCTATATGTGGAATGCAATACATATTTTTGAGATTTTCTTAGCAATATATGTTATTTTTCTAGTGTCTTGAATAGAGGCTATTGTTTATTGTATTAGAACTACATTCATTATAAATTTAAAAATATATATAATGTAAATGCAACATAATTTATGTATTATATTATTTGGAAGCTAATACTAGGGGCTATATAATCAAAATGGTATTTCCAAATGATTTTATTTGATCTACAAAAGATGAAGAAATATTTTCTTTTCATAAACATTTGGTTACTTGTCAAGGAGATCATCAATGGTTTGATTTAAGCTGAAGGGGTTCTATCCAAGGTGGTTTGATCTAACCCCCTTTAATCAAACCCCTCTAGGATCGTATTTGTAAGTACTCTAAATAATATGTGATTTCAAGAAAAAATGAAGATGTCACACAAGTGGGGCACCCTATTGTGGGATCATCCTATTAGGAACATCTAACTCTTGTGAACTAGAACCATTGTTTTTTAATATATATTCAATAATTGAAAAACCAAATTGTAACCCATTTTCATTAATATGGTTTTCATAATGTAAAAGGTTTTAGGAACCTTTGGGGTAAATGACTCATTATGAAAAATTAGACGGCGTAAAAATAGAGTTTAGTGGTTTATATATGCATCTTCCACCAACACTACAATAAATAGATCTTGAAAAATAGGTGAATTCCTTAAATTTATAGTAGAAACAAAAATACTGAGAAAATACATCCATCTTCTAATAATAGAGTAAAGTTTAGACAAGTAGCACATTTATTATGAAATGTACAAAAATACTATGTTAGTATATCATAGTTAAAATGTTGATGTGATATATATATATATATATATATATATATATATATATATATATATATATATATAAGGAAAATGAATATGGAAGAAATCTTTAGATTTCCATCTATGAACTTCTTAAAAATGAACAAAGTATATATAGGTTGGATGTCTAAACATTTGACCATTAAATGCACTTGGCTTTGTTTTATTTCTTTCAATATTATACCTTTTAGATCTTTTTTAAAATACAAATCACTAATTGAAAAATTGGAAAATTTGAGTGAACTATCTTCGAAGAAATCTTCAATAAGCTCCTTACAATTATGTAATCCTATTATTTGAAGAAATGGATGCAATATATGATATTTTTTCCTTAATAATCGAGTCTAGATGAGTTGCTTTGGAATTCTACAAAGTTTTGAGTGAACTAAAAGTGATCTATAAATAATGTATCAACTTACAACCACCATTTGTATGAATTCTTGTCATCACACAAGTCTAATTATCATGATGTTAGATGTAAGCTAACTTAAACAATCACAAAATTCACAATTTATACTTTACTTGGTAAACTTGTCAACTATGATACCATTCAGATTTAGCAATGATTCAAGTAATGATTTATCCATCTTTATAATTTTATAAATTCATACATATAAAAGAAATCAAGAATGATCACTTATACACATCAAATAATTAACATTATCTCTATTTCATTAATATTTTTCATGACAAATTAATATACAATTATTATAATATAAAAAAATGTAAACCTATTTAAATTTTATAATTAGATGTGATAATAAAAGAAACAAAAAAATCAAATAAAATATCATTAAAAAAGATAGCTAAGATACATGAACAAAAATGTCATTAAAAATATAGGATGTTTGTTTTTTTATTAAATAAAGCTGATGTTACATAAATAACCCATGATAGCGAGATAACCCAAACAAAGATATACACCTTTATCCTTTTAATATTATAATTATTTTTTTGCCATTATATCGTCCATGACTTGCCCTAAGATTTACACTTAGAAGAAATATCAGCAATGCTTTTCACGAGTAAACTAAAGTATTCTTTCAATATCAATGGTTAGAGATGTATCTGTAGTTTTCAAAAGATCATGACATTCAGAAAGTTCAGTCTAAGAATTCAATGCAAACTTTTCCTTGTTCAACACGGCAAACGAAAAACTCAATTTAAGCAGTGAATTTTTCACTCATTGTCGGCCACCTAATGAAGACAACGATAGCGATACTCTGACTTAGAAAATATGGTAAATTTGAATTCTATTAAATAGACCTTTCGTGAGTTTAGGCAATAGTGGGCAACATTTAAATTCTGATAAATGTTTATGAAACATATTTACAATTAAAATATTATTTATAAAATATATTTAATCATTTTTAGTTGTCAAAAATAGAAAGTGTTT
>VDFB02214043.1:0-31460 GCA_007258455.2 Sequoia sempervirens
TCCTCAAATGATTTTGTTATTTAAGGCAACATACATAACATTAAATAGCATTTGATGTTTCATAGATTCAGTACTATTCAAAAGCACAATCTACAGCTGTAAAGTTATCTCAATTCCAAATGATTTCTAGAAGAATATGATGGATTAGAATATAATTTATATAAAGTATGATTATCAAATCAAATCACTTTATTCTTTACAATTGCAATAACCAAACCTTACATATATACAAATGATAATGAATCTATCATTTCTTAATAGTTTGATGCTCTAGTTGTGGGCAATGGCCATGTCATTTGATATTTGGATACCTGAACGTTGTTAAATCATACTTATACTCATTGAAATCCTTATGCTAACATTGAAGACCTTATCATCCAGATCTTGAACCTATCTTGTAATTTTGTATGTTGCATTGTTATTTTATGGATATGGCATCGACAACTCATATAGTCCTTAGTTTTACAACCTACTCTCTAGTGGACATTACTACTCTCTATTTTCTATCTGCAATCACTTCAAAAAAGAGAACAGGAAAAAATTGAAGTCTTTTGAAAGGAAAGTAAATATAATAAGTAAATCAATGGGTCATTGATCAAGCCTAATTGTTGGGAGTGATTTGAAATTTATGCATAGGATTTTGAGAAGCGCGAAGTTACCAGGCCCTCTCCCTTAGTCAAATAAAACTATGAGCTATAATTATTTTTTAAATTGAGTTCAATTGCTGAATTATGCATATATAATTTAAAAGCATATCAATACATGTCAATTTTATTATATTTTTATTTATTTATCAAACATAATAAAATAATTCTTTCATAAAAATTAAGTAAATAAAGAAAAAATAATGTAAATTAATAAAATAATTCTAAAATAAAGCCTAACTATCTATCTTTAGAAGAATTTATTGAAAACAAGGAAAAATATATCATTGTGAAGGTTGTTTTCTAGATGTTCTCATACCTGCTTAAGTGCTTAAATTTGAGAGCCAAAGTGTCCTCCTGTAAATTTTTAATCATGAGAAAAGGATAATTTAGAATCTTTCTCTATTTTAATGGAGCTACTACTACTTACAAATTGAAAATAATTATGGAAAAAGGTTGGAAATAATTATGGGATCCACTAGCTACTCAACTTATTTAAGAATTATTTATGAAGTGAGTTGTCAAATTTGTATTTATAGTATTAATAATTATTTAAGAATTTTTTGTGAAGTTGGTGGCCAAATTTTGTATTTATAATATTAATAATTATTTGTGTAGTTAAAAAATGGAAAAAAAGATGAAAGCAAATATTAAGTAAGAAATGTGCGGATCCTTGTGAATTTTTAGCAATATCTATTTCTAATCCCCCCTTTTTTTCACTACTTATTTTAATTCCTAAACAATAGCTCCTTCATTCCCCTCTTATTTTCAATTCCTGAACAATAACTGCTAACCAACATATATACATACATACATATATATTATATAATACTAAATTTACATATATAATTTATATAATATTAAATTCATAAAATTATATTATAAAAAGTGAATTATAATATTTCAAAATAGATAGAGCTTAAATATAGACTTTATACAACTATTTCATTTAATTAAGTAATCTTATAAAAAACTGAGTTATAGTAATTCCAAATATAATTAAAAAGCAAAGTCTTATTTAAAAATAAAAAATAAAAAATCTAAGCCTGACCTTCCCAGATGCAAGGTTTCTCCTAAAATGAAGGATGATAAGATAGCGGAGCAAACAGTAGAAATACAGTCCTCTTTTCTGAATGCATCATAGTTACAAAGTGACAAGCATTGCATTGCAAAAGATTCCCTCACATGTAAGCAATTTTGGTTGCTTACTTTCCAATTGGTAGACAAAATATGTGAAACGAAATGACTCAAACCAGAGCTTAAATTCTGATATAACCAGGGGATTAATAATACTATATACAAACAGGAAAATAAATTTGAGTGGTAAGAGAGCATGAGAGTGGAGTAAAGTCATAGATTGAAGGTTATGCAAGCAGGAAACATGTAGAATCAATAGCCATCTGAAACAAAACTGTCAATCGTTTAAATGAAAATATAATACTTAAAATTCTAAGGTTTTGCTTTGACGATGAGTGACGACTGAAAGTTGTCCAAAAAGTTCCAACTTGACATTGAAATTCATGAGAAATGGATCTTTTGAAATACCAATAGGTCAATGGAAGGACTGGCTCAATGGTCATGGAGAGTGGTTGTTAAGGAATGGGGAATGGGTGGATCAAAGCATAAGTCCATTTGTTTCACTCACCCCAAACACAATGGTCGCAACCCCACTCCAATCCAGAGACCAAGATGATGCATCAACACCCTTATCTAAAGCCGTTATCAAGGCAGCAATTTCAATGGAGCCAAAATTTAGTAAGAAAATAATTTAGTATTGAAGTAGTATTACTAAATTATGCAATTTCAATGGAGCCAAAATTTTATGAATTATCAAGAAGTAAGAAAATACTTATGCTTGATATGCGATGTCACTTATCTTGAATTGGCGGCAATTCCAGTGGAAGAAGGATAATCCTCCATAGTCTTTCTCCCCTAAAATCAAACCTCTCCTAAAATCATATATAAATTAAGGAGTTGGTATTGGTATTGATATGCATGAGGCTCAAGAAAACACTTAACTAACCGAGGCACAAGAAAACATTTAATTAAGGGAGATTTATGAAATGAAACTTATTTTTCTACTCTTTATTAACTTAAAATCTACCAATGCTATGTTGTAAACGATTTTTTTTAACTAACAAATATTTACAGTGAGAATTGTTTTCACAGAGATTTAATCTTATATTTTTTATTTTCACATGGGAGATTTAATCTTATATTTTTATGTATAGATGCCTTGATCTAATAAATTTTAAAATATTAAATTATAATGTTTAATCGGAGGATACCAAACATTAACTAGTGGCGAATAAAATTTAGCTAAAAAAAATATAAATAAATAGCAATGAAAAAAATAAATCACTATATAACAAGATTAATTTAATATATTAAATGTTAATTTAATATAATATATTATAAAAATATTTAATAATATAATATATTAAATTATTTAAAAGATATTATATTTCATAATTTAAAATTAAAATATAAAATTATAATATTATTATTTAATATATTATATTATATATTATATGTTATATATGTTACATATTATATTGTATATATATTATAATATTATAATACAATGTTAAAATTATATATTATACGTTATATATGTTACATATAGTATATGTATTATAATATTTTGTTAAATTAATAATATAATATATTAAAAATACATTATTTATTTGAGTTTGTTACTAGATTATTTTATATATTTGAATTATATTTTATTTAAGATATGACAAGTAAATAAATTAATAGAATGGAAAATATAACAAGTAAACTAATTTTGAAGAGTTAAAAATTTTCTTTAAAATAACCTAAATATTTTTTTTAGTCTTTGTGGCAAAAAAACCTTTAAAAGATAGGATAAAAAGTTTATGCTTCCTGAAAATCCACCCTTATCACTCAAAACTTTTCTCCCAATTATATTGTAGAAAATTAATTTTGGATAAATGTTTTGTTATATATTTTGCAAGTTTACTTTAACAATATACAATTTTTTGTCAAATAAGAAAACAATAAATGCTCTTTTCTTAACTACTTCAAAGTATGTGGCTGCAAGCCTATCATAGTCTCAAATTGGCTCAAACTAAAGGTTATAGAAAAGTTTGGCTGGAGGGGGATTCTTTGAATATCATAAACAATTTGAAAATTTGCACTCCTCCCTCTTGGACTATTGAGTCCTTGATAAGGGATTAGATAGATATTTTAATTCCTTTGATGAGTTTTATATTTCACATATCCTAAGAGAAGGTAATGGACTAGCAAATATTTTTGCTAACATTGACATCAAAGATTTTAGGGAGTGGGGTTTGAATGACCCTCTTCCTATATAGGCTATTTCAACTATGAATAATGAGTGTTGATTTTAATTGGATTAAAGTTTCCTTATGGTTGGTGATGTGCATGCTCTTCATCACGTGGCAAGTTATTATGAGTGAATATGGAGTGCAAGATTTGAATCAAGTGAGTTGTATAGGAGCAGGGTACCGTAAGAAACGAAAAAAATTGGTCTTTATTATTTCTCATACCAACTCTGGCCTCACACGGATTTTGGGTAGCTTTGGCATTGTTTTCCAAAGCCTTCTTTGTTTTGTGTTTGGTGTTTGTAAGATGGATTGCGGCAAGATGGTTGGTGAAAGGAACCATGTCGAACCTAAATTGTGTGATGCTGTGAAGGAAAGGAAGGAGGTCTGGCAGGTTCTGGTGAAGGGAGGGTTAACACCTTATTTGGAGAAACTTCATGGAAATGATTCCCAGGTTACTGACCTTTTTCTAAAAGGATGGAATGACAAAGTGCTTAAGCTTTATGGGATTGAGTTTGAGGTTGATGAATAATTCATTGCTGGTATTATTGGCTTGGCTATGGAAAAAATGAAAGTCTTTAGGGACAAAAAGGAGGCTCAAATGAAAATGAAAATTTTCTTCAAAGATAATGAAGAGAAAGATTTAAAGACTACTAAGAGTGGTGGATACCAGTGAAGTTCCCTAAAGGCTTTATGAGGGGATGTACTGAAGGAATTAATGCGATATATTACCATGGATGGCCATTTTTTGACAATGAATGTATATAATTTCATTATGCTGAACCACTTTCAACATAAGAGGAGGGTTTCTTTCCCATTTTATCTTCTTATGTCTCTTGACTCTGGTATTAAGGATCACAAGAAGAACCCAAAAAATCTCGTATTGTATGTTGGGCTGATTCTCCTTATCTCTTATTATGTGAATACTTTTGAGGTTCCCAAGCCTATGGTCACCCTGAAGGGTAAAAATCCAAACCTGCTGAAGGGTATGAAATGACCTCCGAAGATGAACAAGTCAACAAAAAGATCAAGAGAAGGAAGCTGATTTTGGAGAAAGAGGATGAGTCGAACGAGGATGTGGAATTCATTCTTGACTCTCTTGCCTCTCTAGAAGGTGGTCCACATCGCCCATCCATGGGTAAGAAGAAAAAAGGGGAAGGTTGTACTAGTGGAGGTTATTTAACTTGTAGTGAAGAAGTTGTTGTTGTGGTGCTGAGTAGGGGTCCAAAGGTGAAGAATGACTTGTATGGGGAGGCTTCCTTGCCACCCTCCACTACCAAGGAGAAGGATTTGGGGGAAGCGAGATGGAAGAAAAGGGTTTTGTGTTCTGCGAGCCAAATTTTGGAGCAAGGCCATCCTCTTACAATTGCGAGTAGCCTCTTTGTTGATGACTCCTCAAGTGTCAAGCTGATTTTACAGGTGAAGGATAAGGATGGGGATGATGTTTTTGCGTTGGAGTTCTAGGATGCAGACTTAAAGAGGATTAAGAAGAGAAAGACAATGGTAGAGGAAATTGCGAGCTCCATCTGTAAGCTCAAGTCTCCGAGTGCTGTGGAAAAGGTAAGGACTCCCCTGCTGATAAGGATAGGATTAGTTCTTCTTCTGAGGATGCCGTGGGAAAAGGGGTTTTTAAGATTGATAGAGATGATTTGTCTAATGTGCTTGGAACTGTGCATGAAGGGTCCATTATTTTATTTAATATTTTTAAATGGTTTTTCTACAAACTTAATAAAATGAATGTCAGAGTTAAGGGAATGGTTAACAAGGTTAAGGGGTCCTCTGTTCAGAATCAGATAGATGAGTTGTTTGACTCCTTAAATACTGTGGCAGACACTATTGCGGAAGAAACCCTCAAAATGAAGTAGAATATGGAAGGAAGAATCTTCATTCTTGAGGATCAAATGGGGAAAATTTGGGATTCTATGATGAGAGGAGGGGAGGGTTATAAAATTGTTGGTAAATATGAGTCTATTGTTGTTACTTCTCTTGTGGTTAGTGCTAATAAATGAAAAGATAGTGCCCATGATGTTGAGATTGTTGTTGTTGGTAAGCAGATGGGGGAGGATGTTGTTGCTAAGAAGGGAGGTGAGAAAGGTATTTTTTTTATTTATGAGGTAAAAATAGATGGTCCTGAAGCTAGGACTAGGAACATAACTGAAGCTCAGGGTGGGGCTTTTGGGAAGGATAGTTCTGATGTTTGTGAAGATGCACAAAAAGCTATAGACTGTGATGTGGAGGTGACAAATATTTTGAAAAGTATGTAGAGTTGTTGGTTGGTCCTCCTTTTTGGCAAGTTTTTTGTTGATGGGTCACTGGTGTTGGGTTGTTTTTTGGCTTAATGTTGTTTTCTTTTATTTCAGCTTCTTTTTGTTGTAAAGGGTTTCGGGCCCCTTCAAAACCCGTTTTTGACCTCCAATCAAAAACTACTTCAAAGTATGAATTTGAATTAGAATATTATATGATAGTAAACTGATTGCCATTTTCATGTATTGTTTTTAAATTATATACTATTTAATAAAGAAAGATACAATTACAATTATTAATAGCATATATTTTAAGATATAAATATATTTTTATCATCATATAAAAAAATTACATTATTTTAATAAAATAATATGTAAATGTATTACTATTTATATATATTGTTTTTAATTATTTATTAACATTTTATAGAAAATCCTGAGAAATGATATCATAACATGCAATGCCCATAATGTGCAAAACCTTAGGTAGCTTCTTTGGCATAAACTCATAAGGCTAATGACTTATTTTAGCAAGAAAAATAAAAATAGATTGGTACTAAACAATGAAATAAGAAATGCAAATGTAAAAAACAATGTTAAATACAATTATGCAAAGCTATTTTTATTAACCAAGAAAATCCAAAATTGATTAAGAATGAATTTGCTAAAAATGAATGTAACATTTTGGCTTCAAGTAAATGAAGGAATAATTTGTCTTTTAGCTGGGATGAAGCCCCACCTTCTTTATGCCCTTTTGATTTTAATGTCACCTATGTCTTCCAAACCTCTACATCTCTTTTGAAAATTAAAATATATGATGCATTTCTTTTTATTAAACAATAAAATGAATACAAAAATAAAAAGCAATGTTAAATACAGCTTTGTAAAACTATTTTTATTAACCAAGAAAACCCAACTTGCAAACCTATACAACTCTTTTAAAATCTAAAATATATGGCTGCAAACATTAAAAAAACAATGTTAAATACAACTATGTAAAGCTATTTTTATCAATCAAAAACACCCAAAATTGATTCAAGATTGATTCAAGAATGAATTTCTGAATATGAATGTAATATTTTGACTTCAAATAAATGAAGGAATAGTTTGTCTTTCAATTGTTATACTGGTTGAAGCTTTACCTCCCTTATGTACCTTTCATTTTAATGTCATAAAATAAAAATATAACAAGTAAACAATCTTTGAAGAGTTCAATTATTTTTCTTAAAAATTAGCTAAATATTTTTTTGATTAGGTCCGAAAAAATGTCTTGAAAATTTGGATAAAAGAATTTATGCTCAACATTCCTAAAAATCTTGCATTTTACTTTATGAAAATTAAAATATAATGTATCAAAAGAATCATTGGGATGTTATTATCGAGTGTTTATATTAGAAATGGGATCCCCTCTTTGTAACTTCATGAAATAAAATAAAATTAAAAATAATAATAATAATTAAAATAAAAAATTAGAAAAAAGTTTTAAAAAATTAAACTTTATATTATATATTATAGATCAAATAGAATTATTATTATCCTAAATAAAATAGTTCTAATGTAAAAATACTTATATATAAATATTAATATAATATATAGTTCTAATTTAAAAATACTTATATATAAATAAAATTAATATTACTATATACATTAGTTTTATATATTTATATAAATTACTTTTGTTTATATGTAAATAAAATATAAAAATAATAATGGTTAAGTAAATAAAGAAAATATAATAAATATAAAAATACTAATGATTAATTAAATAAGTAAAATATTTTTTAAATAAATGTATTTATCAATAATGCATAAATATATAATGTACTTGTAATATTAGTTTTATATAGATATATTTAATTTTATAAACATTATATATGTAAGTAATGTATAGATATTATTTACTATCATTTTTTATATCAAAATAAAACATTATTTTTTATATTTTTATATATAAATAAATATTTATTTAGAAATTATTTTATTTTATTTTTAAAATATTTATAAATTTATTCTTTTCATTATTTATATATATTTTTTAAATAAATAAAATAACTCTTAAATATATAAAAGTATGTTATATATATATACACACATATTTAAGAGTTATTTTATTTTACTTTACTGTTATTTAAGAATCTATATAGATAATCTTAAGTACAAGGGAAATTAACTTATTAACAAAATGAAATGTCACATTGTTTCTTAATTTCTCTCATGTGTATAGTATTTATTATGATTGTTTAAATATTTATTTATTTTCTTTATCTTTTGTAAAGTTGTTGCTCTATTAGTATGAAACATAATGATTAAATTATTAAAATAATATTATTAACATGTTACAATGTTATAATTAATTCTTAGTTGAGATTCATTCATAGCTCTTAGGCCGAGGAAGAATTTTAAAGTAAATGCAATTATCATGATGTGTCAGTAAATTAACCCTATAGTATTTGTTTCATCCATCTATTTTTTTTAAGTGTTCTTGAAGGTATGAGAGACTAAGGAAATAGTTTGTGTGGTCATAGAGTCTTTTATTATACCTCACTAATGATATGTCTAGGGTCTAGGTATTTTCTTGTGTCAATTTTTAATGTCATATTTCTTTTCTAAGTGAGAGTTCAAATTGTTTTTTGTATTTGTTATACGGTCTTTTTTCTTACCTCACCTACAAGTGTTTTGTTATCTTTTAAATCACCTAGGACTTTATAAACCTAGCAATTCCTACTTGTATCAAGATTGTTTGAAGGCACATGAGCTCATGAGTTGAATGTCAAAGTGATCACATAAGTTTGTTCTCAAGTTATTTCACAAGATAGGTGAAATTAAAGATATATTTATCACTATGTACATGTATGGATAAATCTAAAGAAGTTGATCTTAGTTAAATTGTACAGTTATGTGAAACCACTATTATGAATTGATGCCTAATGTATGTAACCAAGTGTAGTTATATTCATATTATTAAACCAATATGGTGTAAATCTATAAGCTATAAGATAATTCTTTGAATGATAACTTGCAAGCATTTATTGTACCCTTCTAGGTGTAATCTTATATAGTAAATTTAAAGATGAGGATACCAAAGAATAATATTATTTGAGTGTTTTGAGAATGTAACAATCTTTGAAAAAAGGACTTGTTGTGTCCTAATAATAATTAAGGATATTTGCTAAGAGATTTGTGCATTCATGTTGTAACCAAATTATTATGTGTGTATTTTGATACACTTACATATTCTAACATAAGGGATCAACAATGATTCAATAAACTTGAAAGGGGACTTTGGGATGAAAACTTCTACATCCATAAGAACTTTAACCAATTGAGATGGTAAATTAAATAATGGCTTTACTAGTCAAGTTAGTTTACCCCACCATGAGAATAATATGGTTGAAACCATTCTTGAACTTAATTAATAGGTTGTTATATTTTAAATCATTTAAACACTTACCTAATTATGGTGTAAATGTATTAACCAACCATAGAGAAAAAATGAAGAATCAAAATGGGAAATTTATGAAATAGGATATGATTGAATTATTTGTTCACTTGTCTAAGTAACACTTAGAACAATTAAAGGATTCCAAGACTGCATGAGGGGTCAAGACATGACCTAATGTAACTTAAGTTCTATAATGACCAATTAAAACTTGATGCATAACAAAGAAACTCAACAAAGTATTGGAAAGAATGACATGTCTTCATCCCAAGATGTTCAAATATGATCAACACTTGATGCACTATAAAGAATATGTGACCATCATGAAGGATTAAGAAGTATTATTACTACTTGAGCTTCATGGGTATTGAGTAACACTTGGTGTAATGAATGACTCATTATGATATCAAGTGAAACTTGATTCATGCATATTATATTTACCTAGTTAAGTGATACTTGAACGATAATTTTTTTTGTGATTGACCAAGTGACACATGGTTGTACATTGAGAGAATGTGATTTTTCAAGTATTACTTGACACATGCATGAGTTTCATTTGATACACAAATTATAAATCAATACATTTATCACTAGGAATGGTACAATATATAGCACATGAACTATGTTGACAAGGTGGCAAGCACAAAACATAGAAAGATAAAAAGAAAATACCTTAAACTTTAGGAATCAATTTGATCGATTGCACAATTATGTTTTATTTGTTTTTGGCTTCACACCCCTTCAAAATTAGAAATTTTAAACCACTTCTTTCATATTCAATATTTAATTATATATCAATAATAATATAATTAGTAAAAATTATAAAAATAATGGTTCTATATTATCAAATTTCAAAAACAAAAAACATGATAATTAACATTCCAACACTAAAACATGAAAAAATTAGTTCATAGAACCAAATTCAATCTAAAAACATGAAATTTACTTCTTCTACATTGACAAAACAAATGAAGGTGGTGGAATATGCAAATAATTCAATCAAGATACATCCTCAACACCATGAAAAAGGAATTTATTTGTTGGATAATGTGCATAATGTAGAAAATAAAAGAGCATGTGAGTCCTAAGTCATGAGGATACCATGAAATTTTTACCATTTTATTTGTCTCCATAAAACATGAGCATGTTACAACACACTCACATTATAACTATTGAACATCCAGAATACTGAGAGGGGGGTGAATCAGTATTCCATAAAACCATAATAAATCCATTTAAAAATTATTCTAATTCTGACTAAATCAGCAAGAGAGATCATAAAAACAAGTCAATACAACCATACACAAGAACACAAGGATTTTTATGTGCAAAACCCAAAAAGGGAAGAACCACGGTGAGGGTTAACTCGCAATATATTATATCCGGTTACAAAATATTAAGGGGCTCATTGCTAGGATTCACTATCCTTAAAAAGGCTCACAATAAGTGAGTACAAAAGATGGCTCACTGCCAAGATACAATGATAGTGGCTTACTGCCAAACAATTGAATTGATAGAATACACCTTCAATGTGTAAGGTTCAGTTCCATTGAATCTTAGAATATGAAGTACTACCTCACACAATAATCACTCAACAAAATTGTACTAATCACAATTGATAAAGCATTTAGGCTCTCACACTTTTCTTCTCCTTCGCATGCACACACACACACACACACTTCTCACTTCTCCTTCTCCTTTTCTATTCTTCATCGATACCATATCTTCATTCCTCAAAACATTTTATATATATACAAGCATATCTTGATCATCAATTAGGTTGACCTAATTAGATGAACCCAAGAATAATAAAAAACTTCTTTAGTCGACACCATGTATGATTTAAGCATTATACCAAGTCGAATAGCATCCATAAAGCATAACTAGTCTTCATAATATATTGTATATGGTAAGTTAGCCAAGACTAAAACACAATTGTCCAAACCAATAAATAATTCTCAAAGCAAACACCTTTAAGATCTGAGAGCACATCAATTTCCCATCATACCACCAACAAAGATACTATCAATCAAAACCACAACTTAAGAATATTCACCTTAGTAGAATGTCGAGTCTCCCACACAATATGCCACACACAAAACAATAGTAAAATATAGAGTTAAACTCTGTCAGAGATAACTTTCTGCTCACAACAAAATACATCTCAAGATCTAGGATATAGTTGTATGAATGAGCCAAGAAAACATGGTTAAGAGATTAGAGTCATATAAGATCTTGTGATGAATTTCAAACTCAAATACCAACACACTGATCCATCTCAAAGGGTATCACCGACAGAGAACAACTTCGAGTAAACCAAGCAGTCTTCCCATATAGTTATCACCATGTTGACATCAATGAAAACATAGGAACAACCAACACAAACCATCCATACGTCATGCTCATGTTACAAGGCTTCCAACAATCTCCCCCTTTGGAATTGATGGCAACATGCATCACAAAAACATTTTCCAGCAACTGAAATTGAATACATTGAATACTCACCCTATCAAAAAATTTCTTCAAAAAAATGTTTTTACTCTAACTATCTATCTCTTCATCTCTTCATCTCTCCCCCTCTGACAAAAATGAAAAAGGAAGGGGCACTAATATATATGTACATATCAAAAAAGTATCCAAAAAAGATATGGACACAAAATTGAATTAACCTGAAGAAGAACCTCTAAGACTCTCTAGGATAGATTTCCACGATGCTTTACCTTCTTCCCATGAACCTTTTCCACTTTCAAGGGTCTTGTAAAATAGCTCAAGCTTGATTAAAGACTCTACACCATCTGCTAAAGTATTAGGACTAAGATTGATCTATGATAACTCACCAATACAACCAAGAGCACTAGAAATAGTAGTATGTATGAGTTTAATCATGTCTCTGAGTGCCACAAACTTCTTGATAACAATAATCCTATAGAGAAAATAATTTGTCCTAGAGATGAACAATGTAGGAGCACCTTTGATTATCTTTATCTTCTACCAACCTGTATGTATCAACCTGAGTGCTCAACTAGAACTCACTCATCCTTATCTCATTTTTTATATCTAGTGTACAACTAGACCAACCTAGGAAAAAATAAATGAGTTTATGTGCCTCTTCTTCACAACCTTGTACACTCTCCAATTCCTTCATCACTCGACTATGTGCATTCACACATTTTTCCTTGATATCTTCCAAATTTTCTTCATTGGACCTAATTCAAATAGACACTTCAAGTCTAGAGATGTAAACCTTTAAAGAATCAATCATGCCACAAAGATTTTCCATAATAGAAATAGATGAATCAAAATTAGCGTCGAGAATAACCTTCTGCAATTCTTCCAAAGCTCTATGAATATTTATTCTTTCATGCTCATGTTCAAGCTCACTTCCTTCTATAACTTCTTGCTTAACAACACTCTTCCTTTTCTTCCATGTTCCAGTCACGCTACCAAAGGTGCCTTCTACACCAAGATTCTTAGGGATTTCCAAAATAATTTTAGCATAGTTATCAACTTCAACCTTTGACACTTCATAGTTCAATTCAGATATCCAGAATAACCTTGATTCAACTACTTCCATGTGATAAAAATCTGTAGACACAAGAAAATTTATGCTTCTGAAGTACCTTTCAACAACACTTACTAGAATCCTAAACCTTTTGTTCATCCTCATATGAAATATTCCAAATAATGCAACAAGTGTAGACTCTTGTGCATCCAAACTACCAAGATTTATCACGAAGTTCCTGATTTGATAGGCAATAGGCTTTGAGTTTTACCATTCTATCCTTCCTATTACCAACAACTCTTTCAAAAAGTAAAAGAGTAAATAGACAACAAAATTTCCATATTGAAATTTATTCTTCTTTATTTCCCAATTCTTCAAAAGATGTAGATGGAGTAATTTTCATAAGTCATATTCTATACCTATTTTAACCATATCAACAACAGTATGCACAACAATAGTAGTAACTGTAAGGTCATTGTTAGGGATAAAAACTTTGTGATCGATGACCATAGTAGCATACCGTATTACCAGATCAACAATCAATCTTAAATCAATCCTTTTTCCTTCAAGATTCACACTGGTAACCTCAAATATCTTTTTCTCATCCATAGATTTTCGTTTGAGAACTGGTCTGGAGGAACACAAACTAGTTGCATCTCTAATAGCTTCTTTGGTAATCAAATATGCTTCATCAATCCAGAAAGATACATCATGAATTTTTCTCAACACTATTTTAATGTACTTCTCAAATTCAAACAAGGGGACTTTCCTTCAAACATCCTACTTTTTCTCAACTAACACTTTGCAGTCATCATGGATTTCTTCCAATTCACTTTCCCAAAGCATGCTCAACTAAACTGACAACATTTCTTCTATCTTACTGAAAACAAATGCATAGATATCTTCTTTGGGAAACACTCTCGAAGGGATGCAAGAGAATACACCAACAAACTCTTTCGAAAAATCCTTTAAATATCTTCTCAAATTGACTTGCACTTTATCTACACTATTCATAACCTTTGAATTATCCATACAAGTAAAAATGAAAGATTGTGCAAACAGGAATACCTCGTAAAATGCCAACAAGAGATGTGTAGATATCCTGCTTCTGGAGCTCACTTCAAATTCACTTGACTTTTTTTCAAACCCTAAAACTCTAAATTTCCTTCTAAACTTCCTTTGCATGCTTCGCAAAAGATATATAAGCCTTTATAATTATCTAAATTTATTCCTTCCATTCCAAATTATTTTGTAATAAATGCTTCAACTTGTAGGTAGATTGCGTCAAAGATTGTGTACGCCTTCATTCTTTTGAATTTTGTAGATTTTAACCTTCACACATGCGGCAAAACTTTTTTAATTTCCTTACCACATTGAATATACTTCTATTATGATATGACATAAGTACCGATGAGGGGGTTCATTAGATTTTTTTATGATTTCTCCCTCTTAGCCACTGCTTTTTCTTATAAATTGATAGGAGTATCGACACCAAAGGTCGGTACAAATAAAACTAATGATTCCAATTCCTTTCTCCAAATCCTATTCATTTCTTTTCTTGCTTCTTTTGGATCAATGATTTGATCATTCTTCTTCGTTGGATAGATATTTTTCTTTCTTCTGCTAATATTGCTAGAATGTTTCAGATTGCTGCACTTATAGAAAATAATATTCTTCTTCATATTTTCCTTTTTATTCAACATAATAAATTTATATCCATTCTTATTGCTCTTAGAACACTTGTCGAATAAAGAATCGTTCATTTTACTTTTGCAGTCTTTTGCTTTATGACCGAACATCTTGCAGGAATAACAAACACCATTGAAAGATAAGTACCTTTTACAATCATAACATTTGACAGGATTTTTTTGAGATTGCTTCTACGATCCTTGATTTGTCTATCTTTGTACCGAGTCTTCTTACCAATAGATTGCTTCGCTTTAAAACTTCATCCTTTCTCAAACCCTAAACAACTCACATCCATCACCAATCTCTGAGAAGTAATCAATTCATCAAGCATCATCGAGCCTATCCTAATTTTTTCTTCAAAACTTCTTTCCTTTTCTAGATCTTATCTTAAAATTTCTGCTTCTTCTTTTAGCTTTAAGCATTCATCCATCTTCCTTTGAATTTCAATTTCCTGACATTCTTTAGTTCTTTTCTTCTCATCCAATTGTTGTAGTAGGCTAGAGATAATTTATTCTCCTTCAACCAATAGATCGCATGATTCAACACTTTTACTTTGTAAATTTTCAATAAACTCATTCACTTTTATCAACTTGTCTTTTAGATCTTCCATTTCTTTTGAACATTTGGCAAAGACTACTTCTAAGCGAAAAAAGTTCTTATACTCAAATTTGAGGACCTCCCTCAAGCTGTTAGGCTTCCTCTGAAGGACCAAGATCTGATACCAATTGTTGAACATCCAAAATATTGAGAGGGGGGGTGAATCAATATTCCATAAAACCATAAAAAAATCCATTTAAACATTATTCTAATTCTGACTGAATTAGCAAGAGAGATAATGGAAATGAGTCAATGCAACCATACATAAGAACACTAGGATTTTTATGTGGAAAACCAAAAAAGGGAAAAGCCATGGTGAGGGTTAACTCACAATATATTATATCTAGATACATAATATTACGAGGCTCACTACCAAGACTCACTATCCTTAAAAAGTCTCATAGCTTGAGCACAAAATATTGCTCACTACCAAGATACAATGATAGTGGCTCATTGCCAAAAGATTGAATTGATAGAATACACCTTCAATGTGCAGGGTTCAATTACATTAAAGATAAAAATATGAAGTACTACCTCACATAGTAATGACTCAAAAAAATTGTACTAATCACAATTGATAAAGCATTTAGGCTCTCACACTTTTCTTCTCCTCCTTTTTTATTCTTCATCCATACCATATTTTCATTCCTCAAAACATCTTATATATATACAAGTATATCTTGATGATAAATTAGGTTGGTCTAATTAGATGAACACAAGAATAATCAAAACCTTCCTTAGTTGGTACCATATATGATTTAAGCATTATACCAAGTCAAATAACATCCATAAAGCATAACTAGTCTTCATAATATATTGTATACATTGAGTCGACCAAGACTAAAAAATAATTGTCCAAACCAAAAAATAATTCTCAAAGCAAACACCTTTCGAATTTGAGAGCACATTAATTTCCCATCATACCACCAACAAAGAGACTATCAACCAAAACTATAGCATAAGAATATTCACCTTAGTAGAATGTAGAGTCTCCACATGGTATGCCACACACAGAACAATAGTAAAATATAGAGTTAAACTCTGTCACAGATAAAAAATTTCTCACAACAAAAGATGTCTCAAGATCCAAGATATAGTTGTTTGAATGAGCCAAGAAAACATGGTTAAGATATTAGATTCACATTAGATCTTGTGATGAATTTTTGACTCAAATACCAACGCATCGATCCATCTCAAAAGGGTATCACTAGTAGAGAACAACTTTTGGTAAACAAAGCAATCTTCCCACATAGTTATCACCATGTTGACATCAATGAAAAAATAGGAACAACCAACACAAATTATCCATACTTCATGCTCATGTTGCAAGGCTTCCAACAATAACTTGCACATAGTCTAATTCCAAGAAGAAAATGTGAGGAAAATTAGAGAAAAGAGAGAAGGGGGAGTAGAGAGTGAAGGAGTGAGGGAGAAAGGGAGAGGTAGTGAGGGGAAAGAGATAGAGAGGTGATATAGAGAGAAGATGAGAGTGAGAGAGGTAGTTGTCACCCTAAACCCTCCATATCATCAATTGTAAATCATAAACCCTAAGCCCTAAACCCTAGGCCCTAAACCCTTAATGTTCAAACCTCCATCATAAACCCTAAGCCCTTAACCAAATATCCTAAAACATAGGCTCTAAACCCTAGACCCTAGTGCTAAACCCTAAACTTGGAACCATAACCCTTAAGCCTAACATTAATAATTTTTAACACTAAAACCTTTAAAAAATTTAATCCCTAAACCCTCAATGTTCAACCCTCCATCATAAACCCTAAACCCTAAACCAAATATCCTAAACTATAAACCCTAAAACCTAACATAAATAATGTTTAACACCAAAAACTTAAAAAGTAAATGTAATACCTAAACCATAAAACCTAAAAAAATAATATTTAATCTCTAAGCCCTCCATCATAAACCCTAAACCCTAGGCCCTAAATTTTGAATAATCTAAGAGAGGTAGAGTGATGGAGGATGGAGAGGTGAGGAGAGATATGAGGGAGATGAGAGAGAGACCGATTGAGCTGCAGAGAGGAGAGAGAGGAAGGCGAGAGAGAGAGAGAGAGAAGGGAGGGGGGAGAGAGAGAGAGAGAGAGAGAGAGAGAGAGGAGGTAGAGGCAGAGAGGAGGAGGGAGGTAGAGAGGAAAAAGAGAGAGGGTAGGATGTAGAGAGGGGAGTGAGGTAGAGGATATAGAGAGGGTAGAAGGTAGAGAGAGGGGGGGAGGTAATGAGGATAGAGAGGGTAAGAGGTAGAGACAGGGATAAAGAAAAAGACAAAGATAAAGAAAAAGATAGATAGAGAGAAAAAGAAAGAGGTAGAGAGAGACAAAGGCAAAGACATAAATAGATATAGAGAGAAAGAGGTAGAGATAGAGACAAATAAATAGAGATAGAGAGAGACATAGATAAAGAGAGACAAAGAGATAGAGATAAAGAGAGACAAATAGGCACAAAGAAAGAGATGGATATAGAAAAAGACAAAGAGAGGAAAAGAGATAGATAGATAGAGAGACATAGAGAGAGATAGAGATAGACACACATATAGAGAAAAATACAAAGAGAAAAGGAGAGATAGAGATATAGAGACAAACATAGGCATAGGCATAGGCATAGGCATAGGCATAGACATAGGCATAGATATAGACATAGACATAGACATAAACATAGACATATACATAGGCATAGGCATAGGCATAGGCATAGGCATAGGCATAGGCATAGGCATAGACATAGACATAGACATAGACATAGACATAGACATAGACATAGGTATAGGCATAGGCATAGCCATAGAAATAGACACTGACATAGACATAGAGATATAGATAGACATAGACATAGACATAGACATAGAAATAGACATAGATATAGACATAGATATAGACATAGATATAGAAATAGACATAGACATAGACATATACACAAACATAGACATAGACATAGAAATAGACATAGACAAAGAGAGAGACATCTAGACAAAGAGACAAAGATAGAGAGAGATAAAGAGAGATAAAGATAGAGATAGAGACATACATAGACAAAGATGCAAATACAAAGACAAAGATAGATAGAGATAGAGATAGAGAGACATACAAAGAAAGAAAGACAAACATATATAAATATAGAAATAGAGATAAATTGAAAGATAGAGACAAAGATAAAAACATAGACATGCAAAGAGATAAATAAATAAACAAAGATAGAGACAAAGATAGACAAAGATAGATAAAAAATAGACAAAGACAAAGATAGACATAGAGATAGATATAGATATAGAGACAGAGATAGAGACAAATATAGAGACAAAGACAAAGACAAAGATAGAGAACGATAGAGATAGGTAGAGACAAACAAAGACAAAGAGAGAGAGGGGGGGTAGTGGGTAGAGAGACATGAACACATAGAAAAATTAAAAAATAGATAGAGAGAGACAAAGAGATAGATATAGATACAAAGAAAGAGATAGAGATAGAGAAGGGAGATAGAGAGGTGAGAGAGAGATGGTAGGAGGTAATAATGGGAGGGAGATAAAGAGAAGAGAGAGATGGTAGGAGGTTGAGAGAGAGAGTGGAGGAAGGTAGATAGGTGATAGAGCGAGGGTATGAAGTAGAGAGGGGAGAGAGGTACAAAGAGGGTATGAGGTAGAGGGGGGAGGGAGGTAGAGAGTGAGGGTAGGAGGTAGAAAGGGGAGGGAGATAGAGAGGGGAGAGAGAGATAGAAGGTGAGGGAGTCATTTTGACTTTAAAATAACACAAGCATGCTAGAACGTGCTAGCATTATAATGCAACCGCGTTATTGGAAACTAGTACAAAAAATAATGTGAGCATGTTATAACATGCTCACATTATTTTATACTTTGGTAACTTTCAACGCTTAGGGTTGGATTTTCCTTGGGCTTCCAACCCAAAGGGTTGGACTGAAATTTTAACATCCAAAGATGTGCTTTTACAAATTGTAAAAAATTGACAAAATCTCTAGTGTGCTCCCCATTAGGTTTGCAATTGTTTCAATGTCAAGTCAAAAAAATATTGTAGTAACATCGTACTCTTTGTTAGCTTTCTAACCATGTAATTTTTTTCATGTTTTTGATATTTTTAAAGTTTTGATCTTTAATTTCTTTTGCTAGTGTCTCCATTTTTTTTGTCAAAAACCTATGTATTGTATTTTTTATCTCATTTTTTACCTATTTTTTGAAATTTGAAACAAACTACATTTTTACAAACTAAACTATGTTATTTGCACATTAAAAAAAATTATATTCAATTATTTTCTAAAAAATTAGGGGGGAGCACACTCAATTTTCTATTTTTCAAGATGTGTCCACTTTGAAAATTAGTCAAAAAATTCATTAAAAAATTAGTAGAAAATTCAAGCATAAACTACATGTTGTTGGCTAATTTCTCACTAAAGCAATTTTGTAACATGCCAAACCTTCAATGCAGCAAAAATTTCTAAATTCACACCGTACAAGTAAGTAAATTACGTAAAAATCCATTACAATAATTTTTTTTCTTTCTTTATTGAGAATATACAAACAAGATTCCATATAAACTTACAATAAATATACCATTTCTTACAATAACTTCACAAGTTACAACAATAAAATAATCCATACATTTACATACATAGCTCCAATGAGCTTTAGAACAAATAGTTGTAAGACGGTCCAAGATCCTTCCTTTCAAATCTTGGTTCTTTTGTCACCTGCTATAGAGGAGAAGCATCACTCAAGCACTCTTTCGCCAACCATGAACACATAATGTGGTCCCCCACACATTTATCATTTGATAAATGGATTTTCCCTTTGGCGAAGAGATTGGTAGAGTAATCAATAACAACAACC
Source organism: Sequoia sempervirens (assembly GCA_007258455.2). Classification (NCBI taxonomy): domain Eukaryota; kingdom Viridiplantae; phylum Streptophyta; class Pinopsida; order Cupressales; family Cupressaceae; genus Sequoia; species Sequoia sempervirens. The sequence continues at coordinate 20,272 of VDFB02214043.1, forward strand.
AACTGAGCATAGTGCTGTGTCCTACATAACTAGAACTTGTAATCACACAATCTCTGTCTAGCATGTAATACTGAATCATGGTGAACTAATAGTGGAGCCAAATGTCATCACACTACTTTGATCAAAGTGTTTCATTCAGTATGTTCTACTGAGGGTCATTTGTCACATACACTACTCAGGGCTGATTTGACTTAAGGCTATCTTAAGCTATGCATAGGTATTTCCTTCAATGGATAGTCCATCATCCCAGATAACCTATATACTTGATTACCCTACTTACTTGTAGGTACACAAACTCCCTCCCATATCGGATTATCTCTCCTGGGAGTAAACACACGTTTTCCTAGTTAAATCAATAACTTAGCTAAGTGTACCATAAGTGCCTTTTATGTTCAATCATACTTGGTATATAATACTTATCATAAACACCTATCTCCTACTATGGAGTAAATACAAAACACATTATATACCTCATGCTCAAAAATATCTAGTATAATTAAATACCTATGTTGTCAACATATCTAGTGTAATTAAATACCTATGTCAAGCAATCTCTTTGACATATCTAGTATAATTAAATACTTGTGTCAAGCAATATCTCCTATCATGGAGTACTTAAAAATGCATTAAGAAAACAACATAAAAGCTTCAGCTTCTTTTTCATAATAATCTAAATTCTCTAATACATATACTGGAAAAGACCTCTCAAAACCATGCATACAAGACATATCTTTCAAAAGTAAAATAATCAAAGAAAAAGAGATCCCCATGCCTGTTATCGCTTATCCAAACTAAAGAAAACAATGCAACACTCTCCAATAGCAACTAGCCTAATAATCAACTTCCCACAAACAACTCTATCTCACTTGTTGATAGCTTACTTCTCTCAAACATAAATGTTACCTCTTACTCACAATAGAACACTCTCTATATCTCACTCATAAAACAAGGAAAGTATGGCTAGTAATAACTAAAAAATAATGATTTGCAAAAGATGTATAATTTCTTGGGAAAGAATATGTCCCTCATAAATTAAATGCTTCGGCTATTTATAAAGCAACCAAGCAACCTCAAAGCCTACAGTTTTAGGCATGCAAAGGACAACAAGCTTTATGCAAAGAAACACATGAAACTCAACAATAAGGTATCGATCAAATAAGCTCAGACTTAGCAAAAACTCCTATAGATCAACTTGTTTCCTTGACAACAATCCAAAGACTAATTCAAAATACACATGAAGAATTCAAATTATACTCTTGCAAAGACATCAACAAAAAAATGTTTCAAGAGGTGGTGCCAAAGCCTCTATTCTATTATCAAGTTGGTACAGTTTCAGATGGAGAGAAATAGTCAAAAGTAAATCTGTAACACTTAGCACATATCGACTGAATTTAAGGAATGAGTCGATTAAACATTTAAAGGCATTTAGACCTAGTCAAAGTTGCTATTTATCATAGTGTTGACCAATTCAAGCTAACCGTAGACAACAATATCAAATGAAATGCAATGTCATAAACCATGTGTGATCTGAAAGATAATCGATTTACACTTAATAGCCATAAGCTATTAAATCGAATTTATTTGACATAGTCAATAATGACTATTATCAACCATTATTCCATTGTCTTTATCGACTACAAATCAACCTTATAAATTGGCTTCAATGAACAGTCATGATAAGCTTCTATTGGCTTCTATACACTTCTCATTATACGTGGTAGCCATATCCCCTAATACTTGTGCACCTCTTTTTATTGTTGTTATGCGTACAATAAACTTAGTTTACTTCCTAGCCTTATGCATTGGAAACACACTATGGTAGCGACCTCTATGCTGGCATTTTATTTTGTCATGGCTATGCTCTATCTTGTTGCCTCAAGATACTTCCATTTGCTTTCTTTCAAAAATATTTGGTTGAGGTCTAGTAACACGTTTTAAACTACATTGAACCCATTTTCAAAAGCATACTCACTACAAATGTATATATATAATAATATATAATGTTTCCATTATTATATATGTGTTATTATATATACTCATGAAAAATTTCCTAATATTAAATACTATGTATATATAGATTCTTATCCTCATAGTAAATACCCATTCTATAACCAGATGAATAACTCTTTTATCATATTTTGTGATCAATAATACATGTATATATTTATACTCATGTACTTATATAATATATACATATGTACACTTCTCCTATGCATTAACGCTTGCAAGTGTATTTTTGTATATATACAAGAATATTCATTATAGTCAAGTAATCCATTCAATATCAAATGATTATGACCTTGTGACTATATTCACACACACACACACACACATATATACATATAGTCATTTCCTTGTGTATGTACCTCTGTGAGTATTTCTACTTACATACATGTGCATTTTCTAATGTTCTCATACACGGATCTATGTATATGTATATATATATATATATATATATGCCCATATACACGCTAGATTTTATGTTTACATGAAACAAAATAAAGGTAACTATTCATAAAGCCCAAAGTATCAACCCAAGCACATTCAACATAATGTCATAAGGAAGGGCTCAAAAGCTTAAACAGTTAAACATCACCCAATAATGCATGCAATAGTAAACAAGAATCTCAAATATAGACATAACAGTTAAGGATGACTTACCTACTACCCACAAATTGACTCAACTCAATAATTCTAATGTGGTGTGTGTATATGCTCAAATAGTTTACTTTTACCAGTTACCTGACTAAGATCTTCTCCCAAGTGATACTTCCCCTTTTCCTAGAGGAATGGAACACATACCTGCATCCACCAACACATACACACAACAGTCAATTGTTCACAACATATGCAGTATACATAAACATCTCTAAAGTTGGAATAATAATTCAATAACCATTTATTCACATATATGTAGTATTTCCCCATAAAATAGCATCAATTGAGATAACACCAAATGATATATCATCAAATGAGATAGCATTCACATTGATAACATGGTACAAGCATAATTTATTCATCTCCATAATTCACATTTTACCCTATTTAGTAATAGTAAATAGTAATTACATAATTTGGGGTGTAACATACTTCCCCCCTTGTGAATAATTGTCCTCGATGATCTATAACACTTTAACACATAGATAAATTCAAATAAATATTTACTTACTATTCTCAAAATACATAAGATTTATAAAATATTCATCCTATGTAGCAACCTTGTCCTCCTTGGACCTTGCTTCGAGTGCCCTCACTATCACATAGGGAAATCTGGTATATCTCACACATACTTACTCTCCCAAGTAGATTAATTACATTATCATATATACACATCTTAGATACAATAGTAGCTATACATGACACCTAAATTACAGCGATTGAAATATCTTTGGACCATGAATTTATCCTTAGTATAAACCAAACAAATAAGGAATTTTGGTGCATTGTACGCTACACCATGGGTCCCATCCTTCCCCTTTTGTATATACACTTCTAGAAAACTCATAAACTGAGTCTTTCCATCACTTACATATCTATTTCCTTACCATAAAGTACTTGTTCTTGATTACTTGTCCATCTTGAGCATAACATTTCTCTTGAACACCTACAAAATTCTGACACTGCTTCATACTTAAGCCATGCATCAACAAAGTTTCATCAATCTCTTCGATCTACTACTACTTTTTTACATTCTATCAAGTCTATGGTTAACCCTATTTCAACTTAATAGAGTTTCCAACCTTTCCTTCCATATAATGGTCCAAACCTCAATGTTAGAAGTTTTATAAATCATTCAAAATTTAGTCTACCATTTTTTCCTATTTGGCTATAATAATATATTGTGCATTCGTTCAACTAAATGTCTCATAGTATGATCATGGTTTACACAACCCTATCATTATTTACTTGTTCAAAAATGAAATAACCTTCTCAGGATCACTAAACAACTACTTCTCACAATATATTATTTGGGACAAAAAACCTATAAATCAATTTTCCAATTAGTGTTGGTTACTTTGATGAATTTGTCCACTAGAACATTATGTCAATTTTACTGACATAGATAGATTGATCTATCTTGTGTTCTACCACTTTCCCCCTAGAATCTCAAGAGAGTATGCATGTCTTATTGATTATGACACTTGGTCTTCATTTCTTGGCATACTAGACATTATCTTTCCATAGTCTATGTGGCCTCTTACTATATCTTTTCCCAGGGTATAGTGGTTTCTCATCTGACAATTCCCTTTGTCATTCCAATTTCCTAACTTTGACATTAATTTCCTCATTTCATTCTTGAATCTTCCAAAACTTTGGGTACATATGTTCTTTTATATCTAATAATAGTCTATTTTTTGACTAAGTGAAAACCTATTTTATGATCTCACGCCATCTTTAATTCCCATGTAATAATAGTTATAATTTTTGCAAAGATAAATCCCATTTATCTTAGGACATCCATACCATGGATATTTGTCCTCAGATTATTTTCAAAGATGTAATCCATGTCTTTCAACTCAATCTAATTTTCTTGATAAAATTGGTACTAATTTCGAGTATTAATCCTCGCTCAACCATGTTGGTCCCTAGAAGATATCAAATTTAAGTGCATACCTAATTACCAAGCATGAACATTTCTCCTTAGCTCCATGGATTCACTTAACAATAGATGCTTCCCATTGAGAGTGTATCCCTTTTAATATAAGACCCAATCAAGGTAGAGTCTTGTCAATGATATGACTTCCTTTCAAGAGTGTAAAGTAATTAACCAAGTAGCTACTTTAACTCACTAGGTATCCCACCTATGTTTCCACTCATATATAATTTCATAACCTTAAGTGATTGAAACATCCACATCGAAAAATCCCAATCTCAATATTCCCTTCCAATTCTTAGGATAGAGTTCTCAATCAATGACTAGTCCAATGTTATAGGTTTCTCTACCCTTATATGTTCCAATCAAGACCAAATGTACAACTCAACTAAGTAAGTTATTCCCAACTTAAAGTTGTTAATGAGTAATCTAGTACATAACCCAACTCAATAGGTTAAAGCTTAACCTAAGGTCTCTCCTTTTATTCAAATGAATTTCTCGTTCCAATTAGGTTATTCTAAAACTAGGGTTTCATTCAAGTATAAAGTATGATCAAATGATTAATCAAGTAAAGATAATTGATGTGTTTGTATAGCATCACATCATGTTTTATCTTTCATTCCATCTCTATGGATTGATAGCTAAACATTATCATCCCCAAGTCTCTTAGCATAGTAAGCTATAGTGTCAAGTTGCTTCATGACATGGATGATAATAGGTCGTAATCCTTGACCTTTCCATTTACCTTTCTCCAAAAATTCCAATGAATTAATTGACATCATGACTTGTGAAGAAGTCATTAGTTCTTCCAAATTGAAAACACATCTACATTTTTCATCAGGTGGGGTACTTAACTTAGTCGCTCCACTCTCTTCCTTCCCCCCTTAGAGTTTTCATGACATTTGTTCGACTCAAAGTTGAACTCCTAGTAAAAAATTGCTTCTTTGAAATGACTAATAATTTCTCATTGTTGGCTTCCCATTTCCTTTTCTTGCCTTAATGGCTTACTTTGAATATACTTTTCCCAAAGTTAGATTCATCAATGATTTATATTCCATAGATTCAATATTTTGGATTGTTTTAATAAGAGATCTAATGAATAATCAACAACTTATAAATTAAGAGGCACAATGATATTCCCATTTTCTTACCAATATCCCTTTTGGTGGAGGAATATCCATGCTTAGAAGCCTCTTTTGTTGATGTACCTTTCACTTAGAGAGTTGTTTCACTTACAACTTCTATTGTATTCCACTTCCTTATGGAACTTCTAAACAAATGTTAATTTTTCGTAGACATGTTGGTGAGTTCATCTTATACTATAACCAATCTATGTACTATTCAAACCCTTGGTCAAACCAACTGGGTTTTATTTTTATAGGTTCCTTTCCTACAATCACCTTTTCAAGTGGCTTTATTCCAATGCTTGGAATTGTATTCTCTCATAACCTTTAGAGATACCAAAGTTTTTTGATCTCTTTTTCTTATCTTAATAAAAACTCCAATCATCTCATCTATTTTGGTTGGTGGAACCATGCCCACATTGTTGATTACTTCATTCTAACCATTCTGACCATTCTAATCTTTTCTCTTTTCTTAGGTACTAACTCTTTTCTTGCAAGATCTTATCCTTATAAAATAATTAGATTTATGTCAAGAGTTCTCCACCCTTGTGGATACCTCCTTTGTTGAATCTCTATTTCAATCTAATTTTATGCTGACATTGCATACACATATATTCGTAGAAATTCTTCACTCTTTATCACTATAGGTTGCTACTATAGAAGAGGTTATATCATTTCTTCTCATTCCCTTAGAGTCATATAACTTTTTTGTAGGATAAAGGTATATATTGTTTAGTCTTCCTAACCTTCCTACATAATCAGCTTGCATAGTGTAAACGGTGATCCTAGACCTCCACAAACACAATCAAACAACACATCATTAGTCTATTATGCAAGTTAAATCAACATTCCCCATAGAATTCATTTGAAATGCACAAAATAAGAAATGGGATGATGAACACAAATAAAAGCTTTAAAATCCTATCTAATGAAAACAAACTCTCAATCCCATGGGGGAATTGGTGCCATTTTGATGTGGAAAATGGCCCTTTCCCAATTCCTTGTAAGCTTGATGATCAATGGATGAAGAGAGATGCTTCTTGATGAAATTTTTCCATAACCTAGCTATAAAATTCTAAAAATGGATGAATTTGTGCATTGTGATCTTACATGGATTGTGTAGAAGATTGTGGAGGCTTGATACAATAGAGGAGTCCTCTATTTATAGCAAAGAAGGATAGAGGATTGAAGAATAGGATGAATGTGGGATTAAAGATGGACAAATGGAATTGTACCACTTGTCAAGATGCTAATGGAAGGAGGTTGAGCACATTTTGATCAATGTGCATGCATTTGAAATTTGAATTTGAAGAAGTGACATGTTGGAGGGAGAGAAAAAATGAATTAAATGCCACTTGGCTCAAGGAAAGGACATGTAAGAGGCTTTTAATGCCTTGTTGGAAGGGACAAGTCCTTTTGGAGGAATTTTTTGAATTTGAGGAATATTCCATCTTTGATGCCTTTTTTGAATGAAAATGGAGATTTAATAAATCAAATAAATTGGTTTATTGTGCAAGCTGCAAAAGCTAGAGAATTTGATGGATTAAGACTAGCATTAATCAAGATTTGATTAATTAAGAGGGAGATTAGTTGATTTGACCATTTTGACTTAGACTTTTGGATTAATTTAAATCAAAATGAGAAGAAAATGAATTTGGACAAAATTAAATAAAGATTTTGATTTATTTAATTAAAGAAGATGGTGTTAGATTAAATCAAATAAAGATTAATTTATTTCATTTAATAGAATGACTTTAGAGATTTAAATAAATTGAATTATTTAATTAACCAAAGATGATGACTTATTTAGATAAAAAATGATTTATTTAATCAAGAGATGAAATGTGATGAATTTAATTAAATGACTAGCAAAGGATATGATTCAAAACAAAGCGGTGTTAGTAAAACTAGGATTAGGTGTATAAGATCAATCAGTACATTTTTCGGGTCTACATTTTTCCCCTCTTTCAAGCAATGCACCTACTGTGTTGGTTCAAAGAATAATCCCATCGAGATCAAAAAATTGAAAAAATTTCTAATTTTTTCAGATGCCCCAGTGGAAAGAAGTATACTGGTACACTGCCCCCTCGAGAGATCAAGCAAAAAGTTTGATTTGAGGGTTGATCTCATGATAAAAGAGCTTCAAGATTAGTTCAGCTCAGAGAGGACTAGAAAGCTCAAATTTTTGATGTAGATAGATTTGATGATGTATAGACAGTCATCGGCCATGGATAGCCTCATGTATATTTTGATATAACACACAAATTTGATACTTGGATAGAAATGTTAGTAAATATAGAAGAATAAGAAGAAATGAGATGGTGAAAGAGAGGATCCAACAAGTCCATGATCTAACGAGATTTTATTAGAGATGAGATGATGATGATGATTTTCTTATCAGGAATTGGGATTTAAAAAGGGCTATTTACCTTATGTTTGATAACACACGTAGGAATGATGCATCAAGGTATAAAGAACCAGGAAGGTGTTGCACCTAGTGTGATGGACTTTGACTTGACAATCAGATAGGAGTACTCTTTTTCACACCTGGCATACAAAACCTCATTTAGAATGTAGTTCAAATATTTCAAACATCTCAGACCAAAACATAGAAAGGAAAGCCTTCCTATGTGGTCAACAAGACACCTAAAACACCCTCCCTACATCCAAACAAAGCACACATGACCAAAGTCATATTACAAGAATATTCAACAAGCACAACAAATAAAAGATAATGATCATTGCTCCATTCCTTTCTCTCTAAATTGTTTTGATTAGATATCATTGAGAGGTCATTGGAATGAGTGTTATAAGATAAATCAAAAAGAAAAGATCAAGTACACAAACAAGCCAATTTTCTTCATACCACTATCCAAGACTAAACTACAATGATGCTTGATGCTGATGTCCATTGTAGGAAGGATGCATCCTAGGACATGGTGATATTAGGTGATTGTGGGACTAATTGGATGATGAAATATTAGTATCAAGAGTTGACTAACTTTTTTACTTACTGACCTAGACTTGAGACCTTGATGCTTAAGTTTCGATTTCTAACCCACTAGACTTATTTCTGATTGTTTCACCAAAGGTTGAGGATGATGATTGATTTATTATGAGTGATGTTTATTGCAGGTGAAAGCATGATGAGATAGATGGATTTTTTCAAATATTTGGATGTGTGCCATAGAAATATGGCCCCTTGTCATTTTTATGGCCTTTTAGGTCTTGTTTCATGGTGTTGGAACTATGTTGCTTTAATTTTATGTTGTGACATGGCTTGAACATGCTTATTTAGGTACTAAAACTCAAAAAATGACATCTTGTGAAGGTGTTGTGAAGTGTTGTAAGACATTTCTACACTCTTCTATACTCTATTTATTACAATTCACCTAAAAATCACCTTTTTATTCATCAACAAGTCTTGTTTTGAAGTGTTGTAAAGTATTGTAACAAGCTTTCACGCTCTTCTAGGCACATCTTCACTATTTATCCCTTTTTCATGCTTTATTTTACCCCTTTATGCTCTCATATGCTTAATTAAGTGTTATTTTGAGTATTATCCTAACAAACAACATATTTCCCAACACACATTTTTAGGTCCTAGGTGGGACCCATTCGCCATGAGTGGCGAATGAGTCCCCCTTGGCCCCAAATTCAATTTTTTTTAATTTTCTTTTTAGGATTTTATTCAAAAACACCTAATGTCGGCCTCTGATGAGGTATGAACAAGTAACTAAGGCACAAGTGTGTATAAATAAGTGATTTTCACCTCATTTTACAACCCCTACAATTCTCCAACATTCATACATCATATTCAAGCACTTTGAAGCAGCCATTAGCATTACTTCAGACTTGCATCATCAAGGGTTTGGTAAGTTAATAGCAATTGCATGTTGTTAGTTTATCATTCCTTTGCATTTCATTATTTTATTAAAGGTTTGATTACCAAAAGCGGGGTTTGACCAAGGAAAACCCCTATTCACTAACCTTAAACCATTTTCCCCTTATTGCATGTTTGTTTTTAGACCTAGGTATGCAGATTTGGAAAGATTTTTGGTGTTGAAGATTGGTTTACAAGTCAACTAGGTGCTTCAAGTCAACTTAAGTCTATTTCAAGCTTGAAGAAGGTTTGATCTCTATTTCCTACAGAATTGACTTCGACAACTCAAAAAGTAGTGATTTCTAAATCTGGTGTTGCAGAGTTGTCTCTTGATTTTTCAAAAAATTGGGAGAGGACTGATTACCTATGGCAAATGAGTCCCACCTTAGGACTAAAAATCTAAATTTTGTTAGATTCTGGAACCCGATAGATAGAAACTTGCTTCTGATAGTTTTCCACCAGGAGGAGGACTAATTCACCACCTTGGGCGAATGAGTCCCACTGTGAAAAATTAGATATTTCAACCAACACCCACAACATTCCAAATTCATCATGTTTTTCCTAGGTGCACTCAAATTCATCTATTTCCTCTCTATTTTGGATATTTTCTTCATTTAGTTCATTCTTGCATACTACAGCGTGCTTTCAAACATAGCTTAAATCTCACTTTTGCATTCATTTTCATTCATTCAAATTAGTCAATTGTATTTATTTAACTTCATTTAAGTTAGACAACATCACACATAACATTATTTGAATGAACCATTAGCATTTTTTCTCCTAGCTCTCTTCTTTTAGGTGAAAAACCCTAGAAGAGCAAGAGTTGTCCATAGGAGCCAAAAATCAACGGTTTAGGATGTTTTTGGAGTTTTTTGAAATGTTTTGAGGTTGTTTTTGGTATTTTCAATATTTTGTAAATGTTTTGATTTTCAAAATTTATAGTGTTTTGGGGTTTTCTAAAATTTTGACCAAGAGAATAACCTAAAGACCTAGCCTAGGGGCCTCGAGGGTTGATCAATAGATTAGCCTTGCATACATTATACACGTAGAGACCACGTAGTTCGACTGATACAAACTAGATTATTGACGAGAAATGAACAAATGGATTTCCATTTTATTATGATGGAATCCTAAAGGACTTACCTAATTGTCTCGAGGGATGATCAAAGATCAACCTTGCATACGTTCAAAGCTTAGAGATGATGTAGTTTGACCTCCATGTTTTTGATGTTTTTCTAACTTTTTGAGTGTTTTTGGATTTTTGATATGTTTTGGATGTTTTTGAATTTTCGCATGATTTTGACAATTTGGATATGTGTGATGATATCAGTGCTCTATTTTGGGTTTTTTTTGGAAACCAAGCTAAGGTTGAATGATCATATCAATGGATTGATGATGATAACATTGTTGAGGATACACAACAATGCAAGATAACGTTAAGCAACATGAGGATTGTGAAGGATATCCCAAGATTATGATGGATTGATTGGATTTGATTTGATCAAGATTGACGAAGCTTGGTTTGGAACAAAAGTTGTTTGAATGATTTGATGTGACGTTGACGTGCACATTAGATGTGACTGATATT
>VDFB02214045.1:0-11054 GCA_007258455.2 Sequoia sempervirens
ATTTCTTTTCCCTCGAATTAGGTTGCCCGAATTGACATTCACATTCAGCTTACTTTGATTTGCATTTGAGTTACATTTGCCTCCTTCACCAGGTCGTCCAAAACATGTGAGAGATATTACTTTATGAAAATGCAAATATAATCATAAAGTAGGCGTCCAAAACCTCTAAGTAAAAACATTATAATTTGCAACTATATCATAACATGGGCGTCCAAAAGTATTTAAGTAAAACACTTTATAAAAATAACTTATCTCTCCACACTAGGCATCCACCATGCCTTAGTCAATTATTCCACTTAAAATATTATTTCATCAAATATCAAACTTGCCAAAATAAGCACCTCAAAAGCTAGAGACCAAATTGAATATATTGCCCTTCCAGATATAGCTATAGTATCAAACTGTTGAACACCTGCCAGAAATAGCACTGCTAAAAATAACACTTACTATAAATAGCATAATGCTAAAAATAGTAAGTGTGTCCAAATGCATTTTAACCATATTCTGAGCAGCCGTCGTAACTTACTAAAAATAGTAAGTCTGAAAAAGTTACCTGTTTCAGTTGCATGCCATACCACTACCAGATATAGCTATAGTATCAAAAGCGGGTATACCGACAAACAAATTTTGAGAGCTCTTAGACACTCCAATCCAATCTTCCCCCCCAAATCTGAGTCTAATTCCTCCCAACCCGTGTCTCTCCCCATTGTCTCTTTACCCTTTGTTGAGGGTATTTCTCACAAAATCTCCAAAATTCTCCTTAAGAAAGGCTTGCGTTGTGCTTTCAAACCTTGTGTCACCTTAAAGAATCGTATCCCTCCTCTCAAGGACCATAGAAACAACGTTCATGACTCAGGGGTCTACAAAGTTGTCTACTCTTGTGGTGTTCCTTATATCAATGAAACGGGTCGTGCATTCAGCACCAGAATCAAAGAACATGCTGCTGACATTAAGCATGAATGTGTCCTCAAATTTTCCCTGGCTGAGCACTCCTCTTCCTCAAAACATCACATTTGCTTAGAAAGTACTCAAATATTATTCAAAGAAGAAAACTTCTTTAAGAGGAAATTGAAGAAAGCCATAGGAATCATCAACCATCCCACCAACCTCAACCGTGATGAAGGTTGGAATCTTAGCCTCTCGTGGTGCCCTCTTCTTTTAAACTTACAAAACCACCATGACCCCCATTCCTAATCCCTTCCTTCGTCCCTAGTCCTTTCTTCACACCGTGTTTCTTTCTTTCATTAGCTCTTCTCCCTTGTCCTTCACCTTCTCGAGCCTTCTTTCCTTCTTTGTTCTCCTATTTTCTCCCTTCTCAAATTTATCTTTCTTCTATCTTGTCCCCTTTGTGCTCTTGAATGGATTATTTTTAAAATTGAATTTTCTTTTTTATTTTGTGTCTATGTTTTAATAGTTATCATTATCAATATTAATTATATCATTAATGTTTCAATAATATACTTTATTACTACTTATCAATTTTATATACCTTTGGTCATCTCATTTTATTGTTCTTCTCATTTCCTTTCTGCTTTCGATGTTAATAGAATTCAAATTTAATTCCCTTTCTTATATTTCTTTAGTGGTTTAACATACATTATTTACAATATTAAATTTAACATTAATATCAATATTATCATATCTCTTCTCTTACCGATTCGCTCATTTTTTTGCTCTTTCCATATCTATTTCCTCCCGTTTTTCCGTCTTTTGATTTCTCACTGGGTGGTCGTCCTTAAATTGGTGTTCGGGCTTAAATAGTTACCATTAACAATATTAATTAGAATTATAATTATAATTAGAATTCTAATTATAATTATAATTGATATTATAATTAAAATTATATTGGTGTTCTAATTAGAATTAAATTAATTAATTAAAATTATAATTATATTTAGATATAATTATAATTATAATTAGGATTCTAATTATAATTATAATTGATATTATAATTAAAATTATATTGGTGTTCTAATTATAATTGATATTATAATTAAAATTAAATTGGTGTTCTAATTAGAATTATATTATAATTAAAATTATAATATTGTGAATGTTTTAATGAATTATTATATTATTGTTCAATATTATCATTTATCTTTGCTTTCCATTTCATATATTCCTCTTTTGTTCATTTCTTATCTATTTTCCTCTTTTTTGTCAATTTGATTTCTTATTATATTAATTAGAATTCTAATTATAATTAGATATAATTAGATATAATTATAATTATAATTAGAATTCTAATTATATTTAGATATTATAATTAGAATTAGAATTATAATTAAATTGGTGTTCTAATTAGAATTATATTATAATCAAAATTATAATATTGTTAATGTTTTAATGAATTATAAAATTATTGCTCAATATTATAATTTATCTTTGCTTTCCATTTAATACATTCCTCTTTTGTTCATTTCTTATCTTTTTTCCTCTTTTTCTATTCTGATTTGGGCTTAATAGATACCATTTTTAATTCCTCTTTTGTTCATTTTTTATTGTTCTCTTTTGTGTCTTTCATTTTTCGTTTTGCTCCTTTTTATCCAATGTTTCTGTTTGTTTTTCCTTCGTTTTTTTTTTTTTCTCTCGTATTCTTCCTCTCTAATTATAATCTAATTAATTTTAATTAGATTATAATTAGAACTCTAATAATTATAATTACAATTATAATTAGATATTATAATTATAATTATAATTATAATTAAATTGGTGTTCTAATTAGAATTATCTATTTGGCCTTGGCTTTGTTGTTTTTATTCATTGGTCTTTTTGTACCACTTATTTTTGATGTTAATCTCTTTTAATTATTAATTGAGGTTACAAAAATTGTTTCATAGCTTCACTATATGAATTATCTATAATTTTATAGTAAAAAATTTTAACCTTATTATTTAATATTACATATCATCTTAGTTTCCATTTGTTTATCTACTTTTCAATTTCTCTCGCTTGTCTCTTGTTGAATTTGCTCTAAGTTGTAGTCCTCTCTCAATTGTTTGGTGTCTTTCAATTTTTGTTTTGCTAATTTTTGTCAATAATTTTTCTCTCTTATATTTTTCTCTCCTATTCTCTTCCTCTCTATTTTTTCAATTTTCTTACCTTACCTCTCTTATCTTAGTCTTTGTACCCATCTCTCTCCTCAACCTCTCACTTCTCTTCCTTTTAAGCAAAGTTAAGTCTGCATCTAACCATTTCTCATTTCCTGTGCTCTCTAGCATCCTGATGATGGATCACTGAGTGTGATCCGAAACGTTGATGAAAAAAGCTCTAACACAATCAAAAATCCAGAAATTAACAATCTTCAGCACTATGGATTGTGGAAATCTAATAGCATTAATAGCTATAGTATCAAATTGCCGAACACCTGCCAGAAATAGCACTGCTAAAAATAACACTTACTATAAATAGCATACTGCTAAAAATAGTAAGTGTGTCCAAATGCATTTTAACCATATTCTGAGCAACCATTGTAACTTACTAAAAATAGTAAGTCCGGAAAAGTTACCTATTTTAGTTGCATGTCATACCACTGCGAAGCTCACTGAAAACCCAAAAAGAATCCAGAAACCAATCCGTAAAACCCCAACATGCAAACCCCCAAAACTGCCAGAGTATCCTCCTAGAAAATAGGAAACCCTAATTTCAGACGCATGTCAGACCATCCTGAAGCTCTCTGAAAACCCAAAAGGAATCCAAAAACCAATCTGCAAAACTCCAACATGTGAACTCCTGAAATCACAAAAGAAAACCTCCAAGCAGCTGGAAACCCTAATTCTACATCTGACTAGCCTTCGGGCTTCCAGAAATAGGCTATCAAACATAGAAGAGCGTATGGCTAAAATGGGGACATTACACCATTTTGCATCAAGTCTGCCCCGATTCCTTCTCCCGATGCGTCGCATTCTAGTTCAAAGGGCTGATTGAAATCTGGTAGGGCAAGAATTGGACAAGTGCTCATGATCCCCTTCAACTTATCAAACACCTGTTGTGCCTCATTTGTCTATTTAAATGCCCCCTTCTTGGTTAGACTTGTTAAGGGGGCCCCAAGTTGGGAAAACCCTTTAACAAACCTTCTATAATAACTACACAACCCATAGAAACCACTTAATTCTGTGAGGGCCTTTGGTGGGGGCCAATCTCGAATGGCTTGAATCTTCTCTTGGTGCACTTGAACTCCTTTTGCACTAGTGATGTGACCCAAGTATAGAATTTTGGTCATACCGAACTCACACTTAGATGCTTTGGCATATAAGGATTGTGCTTCCATGATTCCCAAAACTTCATCCAAGTGCTTTAAATGATCTTCCCATGTCTTACTATATATGAGTATGTCATCGATGAACATGAGCAAATTTTTTTATAGTTGCTTATTAAATATGTGATTCATACAAGATTGAAATGTGGCTGGTGCATTGGTCAAGCCAAAAGGAATCACCAAAAACTCATAATGGCCAAAATGACAATGAAAAGCGGTCTTATGGATGTCCTGTTCTCGAACTCCTATTTGGTGGTAGCCAGACCTTAAGTCTATCTTTGAGAAATAAACTACACCATGTAATTCATCCAATAGTTCATCTATCCCGTGGATTGAATACTGATTTTTCATTGTTTTCTTGTTTAAGGCTCGATAGTCAATGCACATTTGGAGAGTTCCATCCTTTTTCTTTACCAACACCACGGAAGATGCGAATGGTCTAGAACTAGGCCGTATATGTCCCATTTCTAGTAACTCTTTGATACATTTCTCAATTTCATCCTTAAACTTCTTGCAGTGCCGGTATGGTGTGGTGATGACAGGCTTTGCACCCACTTCTAACTCGATGGTGTGTTCAAATCCTCTATTTGGTGGCATCCCTGGTGGTATGTCCCCAAAAACTAGACTACGCTTATCCAAGCTTGGTTGTAAGTCGTCATGATGATACTTAGGCTTGTTGCTCAATGATTTGGAGAAAACAAGACATTGTGCAGCCCAAGCTATATCTCCATGCCTAAATATGCTCTCCATCCTTTTGGCTGATACCACTCGAGGAGCTCCATGGGATAGTCCCCTAAATACCACTTTCTTACCATTCACTTTGAACTGAACTCCATTGTTTGAAAGTTTTGTGAGTACTTACCAGTGGACATCATCCATTGGATACCAAGTATAGCTTTGGTATCACCCAACTCCACAACATAAAAATCATCGGTGACTATGTAGTCACCAATTGAAAATTTCAATTTTGGTACCTTTGTTGAGCAAGACATTTGGTAGCCATCCGCCACCATCACACTAAACCCTTCATGTTCAACTGTTTGAAGTCCTTTATTGGTGACCAAGGCTGAATCGATAAAGTTATGAGTAGCTCCGCTATCAATTAGCACCATTATCCTTTGTCCATGCAATCTACCACGAAGTTTAAAGGATTTAAATCTTGGAGTTCCGCTCATAGTGGCAATTACACCACCTTTTTTTCTTTAGGTGGGGACTCCTTTACCCTTGGTGGTTCTTCCTCTGTTTCATCTTGCTCGCTACTTAGATCAGATTTGTCTTCTTCATAACCATCGGGCACAACCTCGATATAATGAACCTTTCCCTTGCCAAGGCATCTATGTTTTGGTTCCCAGGGTTCTTTGCAAGTAAAACAAAGTTTCTTCCTCCTTAACTCTTGTCTAGTTTCTTCATCCATCCAGTTCTTCTTTGGCCATTCCTTTGGGAAAGGTTGTCCTTGGTACAGACATGTGTCCCACAGTTGCGAGAAAGGACCACAACAAATTTGATGGAAGTAATTGAGAGGCGGTTATGCTTCTCAAGTTATCTATCACAGATGAGATGCTTCCAAAGGTTCCTTCAAGCAAGACCTCAACTAAGATTTGGAAGCACTTGCGAGATCTGCATGAGATGTTAGACAAGGGTAGGGCCTTCTTCTTGAAGGATATGTTATTCTTGATCATGATGGACGATAAGATGTCTTTGCAGGATCACTTGATGAAGATCAAAAGACATTCGCGATCAGCTAGAAGCAATAGGTTGCAAGATGGAGGAAGACGACATTGTGGTTATCACACTAAAGAGTTTACCACACTCATATGAGCACTTTATTGATACTCTTGATATCACTTCTACAACAGTTGACCTGAAGTTTGGTGACTTGTGCAACAAACTCTTGTAGTAGGACAAATGGAAGAAACAGTTTGGCAACAGTAGTGATACACCCACTGTTGAATAGGCCTTCGCAGCCAAGGACAAGGGCAAAGGCAAGTGACCTCAGAAGAAAGGTCAAGGGAGTTCTAATGATTCTTCAAAGAATCTAAAGACTATGGCATGTCATTATTGTGGCAAACTTGGTTACATGAAGAAACAGTGCAGAAAGATGTTGGCTGATCAGAAATCCAACCAAGGAGGGTCTCAAACAAAAGCCCATGTTGCAAAACATTCTGAGTAGGAGTCTACCTTCTTTGCATTTATGGCCAAATGACTAGTAGATCACGCCAAGTCCTCGGCTTGGTACATTGATTCTGGGGCATCCAGACATTTCACTCACAAAAAGGATTGGTTCGCTGACCATACAACTTATTTAAATTCATTGATCTTTGGTGGCGATGAGTATACAGTGGTTGGTAAAGATAATGTCCAATTCACATATGGAGGAAAAAATCTTCTTTTCCTCAATGTATACAATGTACCAAGAATGGAGCTCAATTTGCTCTTAGTGAGTCAGATTATGCACCATTGTCCTAAGTTGGACTTCATCTTTAGCACACACAAGTGCCACATAGTTGACAAGGAGTCCAAGCAAACTATAGCAGTTGGCATTGAAGACCGTGGTTTGTATCGACTAGTTGACACTAGAGAGGTTCAGGAGCATGCATTGGCAACCAAGAGTTCATTTGCGATCAGTACTCTGTGGCATCAGCGTTATGGGCATCTCAACCTATCCTATCTCTCTCAGTTGGCTCGAGAGCATATGGTGGACGGTTTACCTGACATCCAACAACAAATTTAGGGTGTTTGCAGAGCATGTTAGGCAGGGAAGCAACATAGATCTTTGTTCTCAAAAGGACGGACTTGGAGAGCTCACAAGGTCCTTCAGAGGAAGCATGGTCTAGGAGGAAAGCAGAGGTCTCCTCTAACATCGAGAGTATTGTAGATCAGCATTTGAAGGCTAAGGACTTAGGTGTTCATCTCCCATTAGTTACACTTAAAGGGAGGGACTCTGATGATTCCGAACATGTGGAATCCCCCAGGCACATACCACCAGCAATACCAGATGATCTTCTTCAGGAGAACCTGGAAGAGCATCCATATGAAATAGTACTAGATGGTCCACAACATGATGCTCATGTTGATTTGGATAGACAAGGTTCGACAATGAGACCTAAGTGGTGGGAAAAAATCGTTGGTGATGTTCGGGATGATGAACTACTTGAGGGTCGATCATCCAAAGGCAAGAACATACACAACACTGTTAATTTTTCTCTTATGGCTAACATTTAGGGTGTTTATGAACCACGAGACTTTGCAGAGGCGACAAGTAAACCTAAATGGGAGAAGGCCATGGATATAGAACATCAGTCTTATAAAAAATAAGACTTGGATCCTTTCAAATCTTCCTCCAGGGAAGAAACCCATTGGTTGCAAATGGGTGTACAAAGTCAAGTACAAAGTTGATGGTACACTTGATAAGTACAAAGCACAATTGGTGGCTAAAGGGTTCTCGTAGAGAGCGGGTATTGATTATGATGAGACCTTTGCTCCTATAGCAAAGATGAGCACCATTTGGTTAGTTCTAGCCATGGCAGCACAGTTTGGTTGGAAAGTCCATCAAATGAACGTCAAGAGTGCCTTCCTCAATGGTGATTTAGAGGAAGAAGTGTACATGACACAACCTCAGGGTTTTCAGGTTACAAGGAAGGAGCATCAGTTTTGTGGACTAACAAAAGCCCTTTATGACTTGAGGTAGGCACCCAAGGCATGGTACATCAACATTGATAGGTATTTGGGGCAACAAGGATTCCAACGCAGTCCTTCAGATCCGAATCTATATGTCAAGAGAAAAGGTAATAACATCATCCTTCTTGTCATATATGTGGATGATATCATCATTACAGGTAGTGAGGAGCATTTGATTGAGCAAATCAAATGTAATTTGTGTCACACTTTTGACATGACAGACTTAGGCCTCTTACATTATTGCCTAGGTGTAGAGGATTGGCAAACAGCTGGTGGTATTTTTATTTCATTGTGTAAATATTATAGGAGCTTGCTAGATAAGTTTAGAATGACAGATTGCAAAATCGCGTCTACACCCATGGAGAAAGGGGTGAAGCTTTCAGCCAACACAAACTCAAAGGTGATTGATGAGTCAACTTTCAGGCAACTAGTGGGAAGCCTTATCTATCTTACAACCAGTAGACCTGATTTGAGTTATGCTGTGAGTTACATTTCCCGTTTTATGACAGCCCCAAAGGCAGAACATTGGGTTGCAGGGAAGCAGGTACTGAGATATATGAAAGGGACACTTGACTTTGGCATTCTATATAACAGAATCAAAGA
The DNA here is from genome assembly GCA_007258455.2 of Sequoia sempervirens. NCBI lineage: Eukaryota > Viridiplantae > Streptophyta > Pinopsida > Cupressales > Cupressaceae > Sequoia > Sequoia sempervirens. The sequence continues at coordinate 8,540 of VDFB02214045.1, forward strand.
TCCTAGGCTGGTTGGGTTCATAGATTTAGATGATGATAGGAAGTCCACTTTTGGGTATGTTTTCAGTCTTGGTAACGAATAAAATACATGGACCAAGAAGAAGCGCCAGCACAGCCTTTCCCTCACTCAACCGTAATATTGTGGAAATGTTAAAGTAGCATGCAGGCGCGATGGTTTCGGGACGGATGCTTCACATGCGATGTTCTGCTATGTGGTTTTCACCCTTGTTTTAGACAATCATAGTAGCTAAAGGTTGGCATTCAGCCTACGCTAATGTACCAAGTACGTAGAGCTACATTGTCATTTCATACGGCAACTTGTAGAAAATGGATTAGTAATGTTGCAGTATTGTCCCACTGACGACCATATTGCAAACATTCTAACCATGTCTTTGAATCTTGACAAGTTTGTAAAATTTCGGGATAAGCTTGGTGTAGTTAATAGATTGACCATTAAGGGATGTTAATGTTATAACGACGCTCGGTTGATTCTTCGGCTGCCTTCAGCTTGTCTTAGGAGAAATTGAGTGTAGTTGGCTATTCAATTTACCTTTTATTATTTTGTGTCTCATGCTTTGGCCGACATGTATAATTCGAAAATCATAAAAGACATTTACTATGCTAGGCCGACCTCATTAAAAGGATATGAGATCTTGTAAGAGGCCGACATTAAAGACTTCGGTTCCTACATATTCACAGCTTAGTTGATCATTTGAGAGTCGGAAAAAGAAAGCTCTCTCCAGATCCGTTATTCTCAAGTGCGAACAGGTTCTAGTTGTGTACAAGAGACTACATACCATCTCTATCGATTTGAACTCGTGTCAAGGTGCAGAACTAAGCAAAAGATCAGTGCGAATTCACCTGAAATCTGAGTGCGCATTCTCTGGTTCAGTGATCTCATACAAGTGCGAACAGGTTCCAGATTTAATTGCGAATTTACCAGTTCGGATCTGTAAAGCGTTGTCAAAGTCTGAGAGTTGAAGACCACAGTGCTAAGCAAACATTATTAGATCTGCATTCTATTTTTTCAGGTGTGATCTAGAGCTTGATATCTGTTACTGGTCTTGTGTTAGACCTTATTGTATTTTGTAAATCTACCACTGTTGCATCAAATATAAGAGAGATCTTTGTTGCTGGGTTTTTTCTCCCTCAAGAGGAGGGTTTTCCCAGGGTATATACTGTGTTATTTTGTCTGATTTCAACATAATTCTCTGTGCATTTAATCTGTTCACCTAAATTCAGCATGGTATCGGGCGGGTTTTTGGTCGTGATCAGTTGCCTTGCGAGGATTTTGAGGATGGTATTGGTCGGTTATTGCATTTGCTCAGTTTGTCAAGATGGTGATTGAATGTCCATGTTAAACTGAAGCATTCTTTATCAGTGCTGCATCAAGGAAGCTATCGAGGCCTTCTTTATGTTGTCCGATATTGCTTATGGCCCATCTGAAGTGAGGTCATCTCAATCATCTCTCCTTCCACGGTTGGCTAGCTATAGGCTCATAACTGAAGGAGCGATCGCATTCTTGTCTCACATTCCCGTCATCACTGTTTGAGATCTGTCTGCAATCAAGAGTCTCCTTGTCACTTGTTCGGGGAAGTTCCTCAGATCTATGCAAATCTTGTTTGACGTCACCAGGAGGGCGACAATCATAAGTCGAATGTTGGTAATCTGCGAATGATGGCAGAGTGTCGCCGGCCAAAGCCATCAGCCCTATATCTCTTGATTGGCGTTACATTCATTTCACTTGGTGATTGATCCGCAATAAGTTCAGCAAATGAGAGTGTAAAGATACCTCGCCACTCTTGCCCAAACCGGTTGTGAAAGACAAGTCTCTCCTGCAGCTGTTCCTTTTTTAAAGCGATTGAAGGCTGAACAGTATTGAAGTCTTGGAGCTTATCTGCGAGGATGCACAAGACTAATTGGGATCAATTGAAATAGATCTGAAGAATGCTATTAAGAGATAAGTATTCCTTGATTGTTTCCTAGGCCGAAATTCAATTTGCTATATTGTGCAATCGTTGTTTTGATCTTGTGTGTAGAAAAGATTGTGTTGTCCTTCTCTTGATTAGTGATCCCTGATTGAGATCCCTTGTTTCTCTCTTTCTTTCATTTTGAGATCTTCAATATCATTCTCTTGGTGCATAGTCTATGATGTTGCCTTGAGAGGCCTGATCTTATATGCCGGCTGCATATTACATCTAAGAAATCTGAGTTGGACAGATTCTATTTTTTTTGTGTTGAGATTAGCGTTCTTGAGAAGAAAGAGTTATATCAAAATTATATAAAGATAAGTTTCTTTATCCCTTTAGTATGATCTTTTGATATATATTTCTCTTTCAAAATGATTTACTTATTCATGTTCTAACATTATGCATAAATTCTTATGTGTTCATGCTATAATCTGAGATAGTAAACCTTGTATGATATTTCTTTGGATTGTCATAAACTGTTAATAATCTCTCTCTAAAATGCTTCCTAGACAGAATTAGGAGCAAGAAGGAGATGAGAGACTGCTT
>VDFB02214046.1:0-16678 GCA_007258455.2 Sequoia sempervirens
GATATGTTGTAACTCCTATTTGATATAATAGAGAAGTACCGTGCTTTTGGAGGGTGGGGTTTTTTACCTGAAAGGGTTTTCCCCACAGTATATTTGGTGTCACTATTTTTATGCATTGTTGTTGTTCTATTTCCATTATTCTCTATGTGCTTCTCTAGTTGCAACTATTAAAGGTGTTAAAAAGATTTTTTTTGTAACTCTCTCTTGATTAGATTAGTGTAGGAAGCTATTTTTGCTCACGGAGCTTCCTTTTCAAACCACATTTTGCAAGAAGAATTTCAGAGGCAACTAAATATAGAGCACTATTATGACAGTCACCATAACACTGTCAATGCAAAGGAGCTACTTACTATCACCACACCTTTGCAATAAGAATTCTTAAAAAAAATGTGCATGAACATACAATCATCACCATCAAAATGGTATTGACATAGATCATTCTACAACTGACCAATATACAAAATATTAGTGTAATTCCTAAAGGCACAACCAACAAACTGAGAGTTGAATCCTGATTGAGGTATCAATATAATCAATAATATCACTATATTGTGCAAGTGGTGAATCCTGGAAAGCAGAGCACAGGGAGTGCAGATCACTGTCATTGAGAGTCTATTGTCTACTACCAAGAATGATACACCATTGCCACAAGATTTGTAAGCTACTGTCATTATCAAAACAACCATTATCACTACCATGTCTCATGAGGATAAAAATATTGTCAATGCATATCACAAGGAATATGAAAGAGTATTTGGACCACTGTGCAAGAATCACTTTATGGATATTTGTAACTCTCAAACTATTAACAATACACAGGAAACCTCTGCAAGATAAAAGACAAGGTTTGCATGCAACACTTGAAACACTTGCAACAAGAGTCTCATAAAGCAACTAAGCAAGAACACTGTGATTATTGAAACCATACCCCTCTGCAGCAAGATCACTTATCAATTTTTCAATACCTCTGTCAGCATGTGTCAAAATGGTTAAGAAAGTCACTTGATAATCTATATACCCAGCTGTCAATTGTAATAACCTAAATTAAATTAAGCAATTACAAAAACACAAATTACACATCATCACACATATAAGGATGACACATGTCCAAAGCTCAAGAAAAATGATAAAGAATTTTATTGAATCAATAATTTAAAGTACATGTGTCATTTACATGGAAAAACATATGGGAATATTTCCCTTATAAAATACCTTATGGTCGATAGCAAATACTATACAATAAACTAAAACTTGAGCCTCCCTGATAGGATCCTTTTGATCTTTGGAACTCCTTTGACCATATCAAGGGTGAGAACATTATGGGAGAGGCGTTTTTCACCCTACCAATGAGACACTTCCCAAATTCTTTGTTCCATCGAGAAGAATGCGGAGCCAACACATTTTGCATGCATACATAGTAGGGAGCTAAAGAATCTAGTAGCTCTAAAACACCAATATTTTTAGATCTACTTTTTGTTTATTGTGAATAGATTGAAGCAACAACTATGGAGAGATTGTCCTGCAAACTTTGCCCATTTTTCTCATTGGCATTGTTAACCACATGAGACAATTTGTTCATAATCTTGAGGTAAGTTGCTTGCCATGATGTAAGCAATTTTTTCTTTTATGAATCTACACACAACTAGATCATTTCTAGTTGTTTTTTATTTTCATTCAATTTTTTTTTTTTTGTTATTACGTGCTAAATGAAGATGGTTTGACCTCTACTATTCATTATATGTGGAGATAACTTTGACATCGATTGCTTTTACAACATCAATAGTAGCTGGTATCCATTCAATACTGGTGGGTGCTAATGTTACAATCCATTAGGGAAATGGCTCCAAACTAGTTTTCGCTCAACATTCTCCTTGTTTTACTTGGGTGCTTCTCATTGTATTTTGTTATAAGAAAAATTACTATCGAGGTCAATTAAGAAGGAGCTCTCTAAGAAACTAGTATTGTTTTATCTAGTGGCTGGAAGGTTTATCATTGGCCATAAGGGTGAGCCTAAGATAGAGTGCAATAATCAAGGAATTCCCTTCACTGAAGCTAGAGTAGACGTTGTCATTAAGGATCTTGATTTTTCTCAGTCAAGTTTATCTATAGCTAAATTGACTCCTAGAGACATCTCTCCAAGGAGAATCCCCTTGTGTTTCTGTTACGGTTGTACACGTAAGTATGTAATTACTAACTACTTACGTCCACTAATTCAATCTAGGATATAGTACAAAAATTAACCATTATTTTAGAATACTAATGAGCATTTTATGCTAAGCAAGCATGATTTGTTTGCAAGCGATGATGATGAAATGTGGCAAAATTGTAGTGGGTTGTTGTTCTGATCACATAATGGTAGATGAGATAAGCAATAGTATTTTCTTTCAAGCATGGATGAAGGTCGCTCAAGGTCTGTTGTTCTCCACCATTACGCCTTGCTTTGAACACTCATGAGAATATCCTCGCTACCCTCTCAACATTCTCTGAGACACTAGTACTATTGGGTGGGTGGCTATCCCTCTCTAAGAGCGCCTTCTTAGTCATCTCCACTTTCAATTTTTTAAGAATTCATTCGAGATATTTGCAAACCCTGAAAACATAGAACATATTATGAAAACCAAATTTGAAAATTACTTAAAGGGAGGCACTTTACAACTATTTTTCAAGAATAATTAGGGTGAGGGATTTTCAATGTCAACAGGGAGTTGTGGGAGATGTAGAGAAAGACCGCTTCGATAGTTACCTAAATGAAAATGAAAGACCATGTGCAACGTCAATGTTGTGGATTTGGGCTATTGGCAGGATAGTCAAATTAGCTGGCGGGCACTAAAGTGATGAATGAATGAGATTGCTCTCATCGTCTTACACCTTTCTCCAACACTGCATGCCATTAATTGCCAAACCCAACTTAGTTGTTCCATAGAGAAAACGCCTTGACGTAAATACCAATCTATTTTTAAATATTATCATCAAAATAAAATTGAACCATTACATATAACTAGTTACAACTTTTTGATATAAATAAAACATAAAATTATAATAATTTTTTACTTTTAATCATTCAATAAACAAGAGACATTGCGTCACGTTAACAATTTGGTCAGTTGTAATTTGTTTGTTTAAGAATTGCTTAAAATAGTTGTAATCATTGCATTTACTAATAAATATATATGAGTATAAATGCATAGGAAAGTAAACAATATGCATTTGTCTCTTTATAGACCACTTTGGTCAATACATTACCAATGGTAATAGATAATTATATAATTGTTTGTTGTAGTCATTATTTTGAAATGAAAATCCTATAACATATTGAAATATTGCATATTTATTGTCCATGTTCAAGATGTGACACTGATTCTCCTTGTTGAAGATGACAAACCATGTGCTTTTGGACATTCCTTCCTACAAAAAAATGTTTGAAGGTGGTTTTGAGGAAAAAAAATTTGTTTTATGTGATAATCTCTAAATGGATAATGTAGTATAGAAAGTTAACATTTAAATGAAGCTAAGTGGTTGTGAAATATAAGCGTACCTAGCCATAAGATCTATAGATCAGTCTTCAATACATTGTGCACTAGTTATAAGGTTGTTTTGATTCAATTTGAAATGTCATTTTTTGTAGAAGTCTCTTAGGATGAAAACAATTGATGATTTATCATCAATATATTCTTCATAGGAAAATTCCGATGTCGGGGAGGCGAGAGTTGGATAAAGAGATTTATCCTTTACGTAATTCAGTTGATGTGTAACGATTATTAAGTAGAAATGCTAATGAATCAAAAAGATAGTCTCCTACATTGTACTTAAATGTATTACTTCTAAATAGGCCCTCAATTCTAAGCACATCATCAATATTATATACTTGACAATGATTCAATAATTTATAATTTTCTACATCTATGATTTCTTTTGCTTTTCCTTGTATATTTTCTATTTTTCTCTTCATTTTTGTGAGGAAAAAAAGATTTGTCGACAAGTAAAGAACAGAGGTTTGATGTACCTGATATGTTTATGAAGAGAACACTTAGTAGTTGTGCTTGTATTTAATGTGTAAAATAATAGTTTGAGGATCTTCTCTTCTTGCTTCAGGGTCTGCAATACGAAAATGTCATTGTTATTAATTTTATGGAGTTCAAGTTGTAACATATTAAGTTTATTGAAATTATATATATATTTTTTATTATGCAAAAACTAGTTTGTAAATCTACTCATGTCTATTTCAAACTTAACATATGATTATATAAAAAATATCTTTTGCTCACATTCATATCTATTATTCTTCATAGTATGTAGAAGTTGTCACATGACTAATTTACTTTTGCAAGATGACATAATGAGTAAATCAAATATCTTTGTTTTAACTATGGTATGTAAACAACAAAATTGAAATCTATAGATTGAATTGTTCACACATGTATTTTGTTAGAGTAATTCTCATTAAATTTATATATTTTGTAAACCTTGTATGAAGTTTGTAATCCATATTTAACATATATGATTATGAGAAATGATATGATATTTAATCTCTTAGATATGATGGAGAATCCATATACAAAACTATTTAGGTGCATTCTTATTTAGATATCAAGTATTCACAATTTTCTACTTTAGCCTTCATAGATTGTATAAATGACATACTAAATATGATTATTGTAACTACATCTATTTATATAAATTGGATTTGTATTGTAGTGGAAATTTATATAGAATGAGACATTTGTTATTTTATAAAGATGATAAATGATATATTGCAAAATGCATTCATACTACAAAACATTTCAAACTCTAAATTATTGTTCTCACAATGTCACCCTATCTAGATGATTAGATATGCACATTTAGAAGATTCCAAAAACATAAGAAAACTATAGGTAAAGTTTATCATAAGAATACTATGCTTCAAATTGTATTGTTCAATATGAAAAACAAAAAATATATGGAATTGTGTGAACTAGATAGAGCTTCCCTATGGAGAAGAAACATTAACAACTTCCTCAGAAGAAATTGTATCTAAAGTGAATGCCGATACTGGAGATGTGGCAGGGGCTAGAGGAGGAACATGTTTCTTCATGTAAATCGATGTACAAGCAGTACCAACTTCATACAAATTACTAATATCATAATTGATATTGTTTTGCTCATTTCTCTCAAGACTATCAACTGCAAATCGAGAATCTATCAAGAATGGGAATGTATCTTGACTTTCAATTTCTTTGGGAAAATTCAATTTCTCAGTATTCATCATTGAAGTCATATCATTTTTGGAACAACTAACTAGAATAGGGCTATCAATAGAGCTAATATTGGGCTCGAAGCATGGCAATGAAGATGAACTTACAAAATTGATGTCAAGAGGTACCCTTGATATTATGCTATTCTAAATGAGCAAAACAACTAAAAACTATGAAAAACAAAATATCAAGGACACCTCAAGATTAGCCAAAAGAGAGTGATAAAACAATGAGAAGAGTAGATAATGTAAGACAAATAGTTTACCTTCCTTTGTTGTTGATACTCCTTTGATTGGCCCTTGCTTGGATTGGTTGTGTGCTCCTTGATGGCTCTATTGAAGATCACTATTATGTGTTTGGATGTAAAATGCAAGTGGATGTGATTGCAAATAGGATGAGTGCACAAAATGGCAGCATGTAGTTGCAAATTGACTAAGTGTTGGATGAAGTAAATGGGCAACATGTAGTTGCAAAATCAAAAGTCCTCCAAATGCCCTTGAGGAGGGGGTATTTATAGAGGATCTTGAATTCTCTAGAGAATTCAAGGGTCAAGATTGATCCAACAAGGCCAAGATGAAGGGCTATGGTGGGTTGAGAACCCACAAGCCCTCACATCTTGACATGGGGAGGGTGAAGTGGCCAAGGGTGGATGAGATGGAAATGAGTTGTCAAAAAGGTACATGAGGTGGAAAAGGACATGCACCTTGGGGGATGAGAGGATTTCCACAAAAAGGGATTTCTTGTCCCCAAGTGGGAGTGAAAGGGACATTTGAGGAATTTTAGAATTCCTCAAAATCTACATGGGAAAAGGAAAGGTGGTTGAGGGATACCGAATTAAAAATTCACATTCCTAGATGATGTAGAGGGTAAAAGGTGGGCTCCAGGGTTAGTGGGACTTGGTCACATGTGGAGATTGCGGACAAGTCCAAGGTTGGTCACATGTGGAGACAGGACAAGTCCAAGGTTCTGTGTTTGAAGATGCAACGAATTGCAATTCACACATAAAAGAGGGAATCTAGGAAGAATAAAAAGGAATTAAAATTCTCGAGAATGATTAGGCTTAATTAATCAAGAATTAGAGGATAATTAGGCTAATTAGGATTAAAAGCCAACTTTGCAAAGTCGAGGATGTGACAATAATCCTAATCAAGGATTAGGCATGTGCACATTCTTAATGAGGAAATTAGGAGATGGATTAATTAGATGAAAATAACATATTTATTTAATTTATTTGATGAAAAGAGGATTAAGGAGGGTAAGGATTTGCTAATTAAAGATATTAATTAAATAATACCAATATTACTTAATTAACTCGGATAAGAGGATGTTTAGACTAAAAAAAGTGATAAATTTGGATAAATTAAGTGTCCAAATTTGGATGTTCACGAGGATTCTGACAAAAGATATCAAAATTGACAGATTCAAATGTACTTGGAAAATGCATGCCAAAGTTTGTAATAGAATTATCAAAGATATAGTCTTGCAATGGTATTCTAGTATCAATATTGGTACTACAGATGACACTAATATCTTTTGGATCAGAAATAGGAAGATCTAATTTGTTGTAATGAAGGTCAAGAAGGGATTGATTGTCATCCATCATATTTGGAAAACATTGTATATCATTAACAATGTTCTCTTGAGAAATATTGTTATCAGTCATGGGATCTGATCCTACTTCTTCTATTCTTAAACTGCTTGAGCTCTTCTGAAGCAAAGTTTGTTTCAAAAATTTACTGGATTGTGATAGGTCTCCTGGGTTTGAATTGGTATAGTTGAAATTTGTGATTGCCTTATTTCCTTTAATGGATATTGCAGCCATATCATAAGCATAGGCAGCTTGTTTAGCAGTTACAAAACTTCCCAACCATTGTCATTTTTTCAATTTATTATTCCAAATTTCTGCAACGTAGCTACCCCAAGGACGCTGCCTAACACCTCTATATGACCTAATTTTTACAAATTGTTTAGACTCAACATAACTCAAACATAGCTCTTTGTTTTCCTCTACTTTCTCTTTGCATCGATCAGATTCACACTGTTTTCCAAATATATTCTTTGAGTTCTTTTTTTTATTCTCGATTCAGGTTCACATAATTCAGGAGCAGGTTCCTTTGACAAGTCACTAGATGGTTTAGAATCGATATAGAGGAAATTGGTGATTGCATTATTTCCTGCAATTACAATTGCAACTTTATCATAAGCATGGGTTGCTTCTTCTGCACTGCCAAAAGTTCCAAGCCATTGTTGCTTCTTTAAGTTGGGGTTATAGATTTCTGCACCATAACTACCCGATCTTTTTCTTACACCTTTGTATTTTTCTCCATTGCTTCGTTTAATTTTCTAAAGCACAATTGACACTTTGTCAAAACATTTTCCTATCCAACATATATGCATTTCTAATGTTGTATCAAGTGCAAATTGAAATTTATTAATGCAAATTTGATAACAAAGAATTACGTATAGGAAACACAACATAGATCATAATAGAATAAATTCACAACTTATTTATTTATCTAAAAGTCTTTAGCATATTCATAGAGTAACTGTATTTTATTTCCAAGAAATAGTCAAATGCCAAATATATAAAATATGAGTAATACACTTGCTACAGCTAATATTATAAAATGAGATGTTTTTTTTACTAAGATGAGCAATGCAAAGAGGATCAACATTTCTGTTATCAAAATTGCAAATCCCATTATCATCATCTTGTCATAGCCATTGTCAACATTTGTATTCCTTTTGCATAATTTGCTCATTCTGTTGCCTTGATGTCCTTCAGCTGCAAAAGATGATGGTTTTAAATATGCATTCTAATGACAAATTGCTTTCTCAAAAATGAGAAATTTTCACAATTCCAATGACATAACTCCTAGATTGTTTTTGTCAATACAAAGAAATCTTAGGAAATTTAAAAATTTCAACTATGGCCCACTTTGAAATCTGATGTGAAAATGCCTTTGATGATGGTTAAATACACTGGAACAAATACTAGTAGTAACTCCACAGACCTAAAAATTCTAGAAACAACACAAAATTTATTGTTGTGAAGAAAATCACACCGTGATATATATAAACCGCACAGCAGACGGATTGAAGACCTAAGTCAAGTGCGTTGTAAACATTCCAGATGTTAAACATATGTTCAAGTCCTATTGGATGTGCTTTATTCATTTTCTACTGTCGACTGTGCTAACAGCTGTCAAGTTTGACCATAATTTTATCTTTTGTTTACCTCAAGCCTTTTGATGTTCTTCAACAAAAGACACTATAGATTCATATTCTGAGAAGCATATGTATTATATTTCATGACACAATACTCTTTACAACATAGTGGTCAATGTGAGCTTCTCTATCTATGATCATGGCCATTACACTTGTAAGGCAAACCAATTATTTCAAGTCTCTTGTAGATTGAAACTTCATGAAATGATACCCTTTATGCCATAGTCATCAATATGAGCTTGTGTAGCTATCATAAAGGTGCTTGACACACATATATTGCATTCTTTGCTATATTTTTTCATTCACACTAATTGTCATCTTCTATTTTTCTCGAGGACAATTTTCGCAAATACATGGATAGATGTTGGTACTGAAATACCATTTCCTCAATATTTAATGAACTATGGTTTGCATTCTTCAAATATGTAACATCATGTTTATGATATAGATACTTGCATTGGACAACTTTTATTTCAGCCAAAGCATTTTTAGTGTTAAACCATGTTGCATATACTATCAACTTCAAGAGTATAATGAAATAAAATTTAACACAAAAATGCTTTTGCCAAAACCAACTTCACAAGCATACGAGTGACATTTGAGTTGACCTAAACAAAGCTCTACAATAAGAAATCATACAGAGTTGATTAAAAAAAACTTCAACAAGGCATGAATTTGAAACTTAGATGATACTTTCCAAATGAATAGCAGAGTTGACTACAAACAGATAGAGGACAATTACTAAACATAATACTAAACTACTCATGAAACATGGGTCAATGAGTTTGACTCATAAGACTACACGGTTGAATCCTGATAGCAATATCACAATTTGACACACTATGGAAAATACCTCCTACTTAATAAGAAGTGTTAATACACCTGATATAAAAACTTAAAAATTCAAAAATGTTTATACAAATTAAGTTCTTTAATATTATTTATATGGATTATAATTGAAACTTTATGAAAAAAAATGGAAATACAATCTTTTAGAATATATTATTATGAAATTTGATTTTATTAAAGGAATACAATTGAATTGGTTGGGTATTATTAGGAGGATGCTAGCATGTTCCTTCATTTTTCACTCTCAAATCAAAAGATAGAGTTTAGACTCAGTCTATTTGATTCCTGCTACCAAAAAGATATATAGCCTCAGAGATGGTAGGATGAAGTGACATTCTTGGAGAGTGCAACAGCATGGTAAGGTTTCATAAAGAATGGGCAGTGAAACTATACTGTGATTCAATGCACGTGTGTGAAATCTTTAGGACAGTCATTAAGACTGTTATGGGGACAGTGTTATAATCTGAAGAATATAGTAGGGCTACTATCATGATAAGTGCACCATGACAGCACATTTAAAGGGGCAGTAGCAACCAAATGAATGAAGATCAAAGCCTTGTAAATGTTGAGTTTCAATGGGTTTCCAATAGTATTGTTGCAGTTATGCCAAATGTTCTCAATTGAGTTTTGACTTATCATAAGAGCAATATATAGCAAATTGAGAGGCATTCAAGGTTTAGACATCATTGTCTTCACCCTTCATCTATGGTACTTAAGGATAAAATGATTGCATTTGTCAGTGGTGTCTAGCTTTGGACAAAATACTCATGCAAAGTAATTTCCAATAAAAAGAAATGAATTCACATGGAAATAGATCAAATTGGCTTATTGGAAGAAAAAGAGAAAACTCCGCAGACAAAAATGTTGATTATCTATATGACTAGAATAGAAAGGACATGTAGAGCTAGCTTTTTTCTTCTATAAGAAAACAATATAATACATTACATTCAAAAAAATGTGCCCACACCAGCTGACAATGAAAAGAAAGAAAGTTGGAGTGTGCTAAATTTTCACATGTTCAAATTATTTTAACATAAATCTTGCTAATATTCATATAGTTTGATCATCAAAGAAGATTATGTACAAGTTCTAATGGATCTGTGAATGTCTTGTTCAGGTGACCACCCCCAACAGGTCAAGGAGAGACTGAAAGTTTGGGCTCAAGCTGTGGCCTGTACCGTTCGTCTTTGTAGTTCCTAGACAAATGTATCTCTGAGGGTCAATCTGTCCCGAGACTGCCGGTTTGTCAGTTACATGTTGATGATGCAGAGTCAAGAGTGTCAGATGTTTTTCTATGGTTTTGTACTTACAGGCCTATCATATTGATCACTACTAGAGGATTATTAAAAAGTGCCACTGATAAATAAGTATATGGTAGATATGGTTTTCTACTCTAGCTTAGTTGGATTGGCAAGGTTTGGTTTGCTTGGTTATGAGATCCTTATCCCTGAGTGGCAATACCCAACTAGGAGGTCTCATACACCAAGTTGGTTTGCTGGCTAGGCTGTGATCTTTCCAGCTAGCCTCTGCAGAAGTTTTGAGAAGAAAAAAAGTTATGTATTAACCTTGGATATATCCGTGACAGGCAACCTGAAGAAAAAATCTTTTGGATTGACAGAAGAAAGAAGAAGCCTGGCTCAATCTCGCTGTCTGAGCTGACTTCTTGTGTGTGAGATGAAGCAGTAATGTTGGTGGCTTGGAGAGCCAGGTTTGAGATTAACCATACTATACAGTTATTAACTACTACTAATCATTATTTGGTTTTGTATAAACAAATGTACAGCTGAGAACTTATGTTTTATAATACTAAAAAGCATTGGATTGCTGTCCTGTTTTTGTATTTCTCATGGCTTTGTCCTTCTAGCCTTTATATAATGGCTCTAAACATATTGCACAATTCCTCAAACATGCTCGTATATAACACCAATTGTATAGCGCTCTAGACTTAAAAAATAGGGATATAGATCTTGATTAATTTACAAGCCATTTTACAATCAAAGCTATTTTGATCCAATAAAACATTCTTTATAAATCTGCAAACATTAAAACAATTTTCAATCTCAAAACAATAAAACAAATCTAAGGAAAAGAATGCACCTGTTTAAAATATTGATTCAGCTTATTTTCTTTGTCGAACACTGCAAATCACTTTAGAAACTCCCAGTTTTTTTCCCACACATTCAGAATTTGCGAACTCATAAGATGTATTTATAAAGCCTTAGATTTTTTTTTGATAACTATGGCAATAAATGAAGATTTGAAGAAAAACTTATTATTGATTTTTTTATCAAAAAACAATCTTCATACAATCATATTGTCGACCATCAGCTGTAATAATGCAGTCAATAGGCTCCATAGTCAATTGCAACAGTACAAAGCACTACCCACTACACCACTCTTCCACATTGAATGCTCTTAAATCCATGTTGTACACTAATAGGTACAATTATTCGTTGATTTCTATGTCACTATCTTAAAGTCTCTTCACCAACCGAATAATATGTCAAAAACAAGTTGTCGTGTTTTCATTGTTTTAATTCTAATGTTAGGCTGCACAAAAATTATATTGTTCTCAAACAAATGAAAAACACTATGCATGAATAGGAAGTTGTATTGTTCTTATTATTGTTATTCTAAAGTTGGGATGCAAAAAAATTCTTTCGATGCCAAACCATAAAAATGCACTATGCAGGGATAGTGCTGAAATCCAAATAGATGTCAAAACCATACAATATTAAAATTGATTACATCATCCAAAATATGACTGTAGTAATATATTGTCCAATAGAATTTGACAAAATTTGTGTGAAAAATATTAAATAAATATGACATAAAAATAAACTTTACAAAAATTTGTACCCATAGTTTAATTCTTGACTTCTATTGGTTGGTATTTGCAAACATAATAGACCTAGGTGAAAGCATAAGTATACCTGCCACCGACAGGAACTAATATTTAAATAAAACAAAGATATTCTTACAATTAATCATACTAAACAAAATTACCTGAAACTAGAGTGATAATACCTAATGCCTCTTTCCCACTCTTTTCCACTTATGTCACGTCCAAATAACATTTTCTGACGTTACGATGAAGATAAGCACGCAGATGTTTTTGGTTCCTTGGGCATACTATGTTTACCTCGAATTCGATAATTCTCTTGTAAATTTCGATGACAGTGGAGAACCGCGTAAAGAAGTATTGTCTGGCCTATGTCCTCACGCGTTTTCGTGACAGAAAAGTATATTTCGCAATGAAACTCGTACAGAAAATTCATTTCGCCGCTCTTGCTCTTCAGCTCTTCCACGCACTCTCTCAAACCCATTTGCGCACCATTTCTCATTATTCACTCACTGTCTTAACAGTATCTTTATAATCTCTCTGTCTCTCTCTTCTTCAGATTTTTGGCGTCGCTCTTCTGATTAGTTATCTGGCAAAACCTAAACCCACTTCTATACATTAGATGTGTTTGTGTGACTTCATCTTCCATTTTATTCCAATGGCAACAGCTATGCAGATTAGCAATGCTTTTGAGGGAGTTACACCGCCATCCACATCCGCCTCAAAGAAGGTCCGCTGCGAAGTGTTCATTAATCATCGCGGTCCTGACACCAAATACACACTGGCCTCTCCTATTTACAACACCCTCCGTGAGAAGGGACTCAAAAATTTTTCTGGATGTAGACGAGCTTGAATTGGGCGGTTCCATAAATTACAGCTCAGCCAAACACCAGGGAGATTGGGCATAGTTAGTGAAAATATGGCAATATGTAGTTCCTTCATATTGCCATATTTTTACCTAACTATGCCCAGTTTCCCTGTGTTTGGCCGAGCTGTCATTTATGTTCAAAACCGGCCGCACGTCATTCCTGTCTTCTACAATGTCGACCCCAGTGATGTCCGCTAGGGTTTTCATGTAGTCACCGCCTCCACCGATCAATTAAGGCTCAATGAAGATAGAGCAGGGTTGAAGAAATTAAAGCCAAAAGATGATGGAGGAGGGATGATGAAATTGAAGCAGCCTGACGATGGAGGACTGTTGAAGAAATTTAAGCTGAATGACGATGGAGTAGGCTTCAGGAAAATAAAGCCTTATGAGAATGGAGAAGGCTGCAAGAAATTTGAGCCTTCTAATGATGGAGAAGGCATCAAGAAACTTGAGCATAATGACAATGGAAAATGCATCAAAACATTTGAGTCAAAGTGGCGATGGAGGAAGTGCAAATAAAATAGCCGTAGATGATCTTTCTCTGTTTTATAATTCGGAGCCCTTGAAAAAGAAGATGTAGAAAGACAGTGCGGAGGAATACGAATTCCCTCGGGACAGTGAGAGGAAGATGTTGACAAGCCATGAGCCTCTCAAGAAGAAGAGGGGTCGGCCGTCCATTAAGGACAAGAATCGAGATTGGAGGAACAATGCTGACGAAGATCCTGCTCTTTCTGCAATGCTCAAGACGGCAAAGGATTCTATCAGCAGAGTGAGTTTTAAATTTCTCGAAATCGGGTGCTTTTCTTGTTTTGTCTTAATATTCTAGTTTCAACAAGAATATTGAGCTTCCAAAGTTTAAATCCTCTGCGATGAATTCTTTTCAGTAAGATGAGTTATGAATTTCTTAAAACCGGGTGCTTTCCTTGTTTTTTCTGTGCTCTTATGTTAACAAGATTATTGAACTTTCAAAGTTCAAGTTTTCTGCAGTGAATTCTGTCAGTAAGGTGAGTTTTATATTTCTTCAAACCAGGTACTCTCCCATTTTAATGATAACAAGAAAATTGAGCTTCCAAAATTTGAAACTTGAGCAATGCGTTCTCTCAGTAATGGGGGTTTTCGATTTCTTAAATTCTGTTGTTTCTTCTGTTTTTATGCTAACAAGAAAATTGTGTTTGGAAAAATTTAAATTTTTAGCAATAATTTTTATCAGTAAAGCATGTTTTCACAATAAGTTTTCTTCTGTTGCTTCCTCTGTTTGTATGTTAATCAGAAAATTGAGATTTCATAGTTTAAGTTTTAAGGGAATAAGGTGAATTTTTAGGTTTTGTAAAACAATACCCTGTTGTTTTGCTGTTTATATCAACAAGAAAATTGAACTCTGATCATGGTAAAACTTGTTATGCACAGGAAACTGCTCATTCGAAAAATAATTGCTCTAGTAAGGTGAGCCTAAAAACTTTTAAAACTATGCCCTTATGTGTCGTGGTTTTTTTTTTTTGGTCTGTTAACAAGAAAATTGAACAGCAAAAGTTAAATAGTTAAACTTTTAAGGAAGTTCTGATGTTCTGTAAAACCCTGCACTTATATGTTGTTCTGTTCATCTTTTTTTTATGCAAAAAGAGAATTGAACTTAATAAGATTTACCTTCTACAACGTTTAGATTGGCACAGAAGTTCTGTGTCATGTGAACTTTAGTGTTTCTGAGAACCTTTCCTTTTTGTTTTGCCTTCCTTTTTCATGATATTTTCTAAAATAAGGAAAATTTTAGATTTAGTGAAATCTTGCCTTTCTGTTTTGCTCTTATTTTACGCATCAGCAAGAACAGGGAACTTTTAATCATGATAAAATATGTTTATGCCTAAGAAATGGTCCAATGAGTAAACAATCCTCTATGTAAGGTTTTTTTATGTCTCTTAAACCGCTGCTCTTTTTTTATGTCTCTTAAAATGCTGCTCTTGTTCTTTTTTGATGGCATTCTTGAAGTGCAGTGAATTTTATTTTCCCTAAAATTCTGTCCAATTGGGTTGACATTAGTGTTATGTTAGCAAATAGATTGAACTGCAAAAGTTTTAATTTTGAAGACATTTTTAATGTATTGCAAAGCCCCACCATTGCCTTTTGCTCTTGTTTATGTGATGACAAAGAACAAGTAAATTGAACTGCCGAAGTTTAAATTTCCTAATTTTTTTAAACACAACATGAGTTTTTTTTTCATTGCAAAACCCAACCCTTGTCTTTTGCTCTTGTTTATGTCTGCAAGAAAATTGAATTCTGATCTTTGTAACATTTGTTATTCGTAGGAAATGGCTCAATCAGAAAAGAATTGTCTAAGCAAGGTGAGTTTTGAGTTTCTAAGAACTCGACATTCTGCTTTGCCCTTTTATCTTTTGTCAACAAGAAAGCGAACCTTAAAAGTAAATTTTTTAAGGAAATTCTTATGTTCTGTAAAATCCTGGTGTCACTTGTTTTTATGTAAAAAGATAATTTAATTGAATAAGACCTATCTACTACTGCAATGTTTAAAATAGCACATAATTCTCTCAGTAAGGGGAGTTTTAAGTTCCTTAAGCCCCACCCGTTTCTTTTGGCTGTGTTTTCCATGTTGTATTTTTCTTATTTTATAATTCGACAAAAGCACTGGTCCAATATGTTATGTGGATGCCTAATAAATATTCCAATTGGCGAAAAACTATCTGTGTAATATAAGTTTTCTTATTTCTCTTATGTCTCTGCCCTTCTGCTTTGCCCTTCTTTTTACATTAACATGGAAATGGAAGCACAAATATTTAAATATTCAACACATTTTTGAAGTACAATTAATTTTAGGTTTTATAAGACATTACCTGATCGGATTGCTGTTGTTTTTATGTTAACAAAATTTAAACAGCAAAACTTTAACTCTTGAAGATATCTTCTATATAAGGTTTTGGAAAGCATTGCCCTTGTTTATATGATAGCAAGACTATTGGAGCTCAAAACTTAATTGTTGGTCTGAGAATTTGTGATAAAAAGGTTGTAATTCGCAAATCTAGAAAGATGGTTTGCGTGCCAAAAATTAGAGCAATTCTGGTTATGTGTGGAGAAAAACTTTGATGAAGCAAGGTTCAACGAATATTGGCCTTTGGCGTATATCATCTGCCAATTGCATTTCATGAGATCATATTTCTAGGAATTCTGAGCAAATCTTTTGGTGTTTATGTAATCATGTTCCCAGTTTGCTGAATGAGTCTCAAGTTCGAAATTCTGAATTCTTTTAAAATTTGATTGATGCTACTGGGTGGGTTTTGTGTGTGGGGAAATTGAGAAAGACGGGGTGCAAATAGATAAATGGATATTTGGAGCCAATATTGGACTCCAGAGCCAAATTTGCAGAGTCAACCTTGAAAGGGGGACTTTCAATCCCACCGAATACTTTGTTGATGAAGTTGTTTCCGACTTTGATGAATTTGACCTCTATTGGACATGGATAAAGACGTACTTCCCTTCTTTGTTTATGCTTTACCAAGCAATCTATTGTTTTATCCTTTACAGAGCAATCTGTTGTTTTAATAAAGCCATTAAATCCTATGAGAGGATTTTAAGGGTTTCTTCGATGCCTTTTCATGGGTTCGTATGGGCATAAGGAATTTAAGATAAACTGTGTGTGTAAGCTAAAAA
>VDFB02214047.1:0-11893 GCA_007258455.2 Sequoia sempervirens
TTTTCCATCCATAGAATCTGCCACATGAACTTTAAAAAGGATAATCGAAGGGGGACAAACTTTGGCAGTATATGTGGGGCCCATGGGCATCCATAAATCCTAATTATTGTGGTATCTGGTAGAAGAAACCAATCACTGAAGTTATGAGTATGGCCTTGCTCAAGTTTCAAAGCCAAAGGTCTTAACAATTGTATCACAAGTGTGTGTAGTCTTGGTGGTTGGTGGCCAAGAACTCTCATAATTTTGTACACAAACTCATCATAGAATATCACATAATTTGAATTCTTACATCTACTATCCCATATATAACACCATCGTTGCACTGGCAACAGATTCCCCTACTTGTCAATCTGACCCAAACACATCCTTTTGCTCCATCTATATTTATTCTAGTATAATATCAGGTGGCACAATAAAGAATATTTCCTGAATGTTATGGGGGCTCTATTTTCCCTGACTTGCAGAAATCCTTCATGTAATGCTTTCTCAAGATGAGGAAAAATCACATTCAATGTTCATCTCAGGGTTTTGGATCCTCATAGCCATCATCATTAAACTAACTAGCATTCGCTCTTCTGCATCTATCCCAAGTACTTGATAGAGAGCAAAGTAGGTTTTCTTGAAATAGAATTGGAAATATGAGACATCAAATGGTTCAATAGTAGAAGGGGATACAAGAATCACCTTGTTTTTCACACCCCTATTCATGTAAATGGGGACTTCATCACTTCTATGGGTTCTCCTCAATCTAGTATATTCTTCTTTACTTCTTCGCAAATCAATTTTAGCTAGGGCTTGTTTGTTTAGGTGAAAACATTCAATGATGGTTGCTTTAGTCAACAAAAATAATGGTGAGCCATCTGGCACTCTCACAGACCTAATAGCAAGATGATAACTCTAAGCCAATACTTTGATGAACTCTACATCTATAAAAACATTTGGGACAATTAACTTCTCTAGATCTAATGCCCATCGATTTGACACCGGAATCTTGCCCTCCCTTTTGTCATAAAAGTACTAGAACAACTCCCACCCAGAGATAGGGATAAGGGCATCTCTAAAACTGTGAGACACATCATTAAAAACATTTTTAAATCCTCTCTCAATTGATTCAGGGAGTATATCCATGATAGACTGGTGTAAGGACCTCTTTTTAACCTTAGATTCTTCCTTTTTAGTTTCAAGTTCTTTCTTCTTGGGTGGAATGATGTCCTTTTTAGTTTCAATTTCCTTCTTCTTGGGTGACATGATGTTTAACTTACTTCTCCTAGTGTATCTAAAATGCAAAATTCCAAACAATCTAGTACTTGTAAAACTTAATTCACAGTTTAACTATCTTCTCCTATACTTTTGAAATGCAGAATTCCAAACAATCTTGTACTCGTAAAACTTAATTCACAAGAGTTTTGTGCACTTACCCAAGTTACAATGGTTGTAGAGCTTAACCTCCTCGAACTCCTAGCTCCCCACATGATAGTTTTTGTAAATGAGTGCAAAGAGAATGTCAAATTCTTGGTTTAATGGATTTTGAGCTCAGTCATGTCAACATTAATATCAACCTTATGCCAAATATTTTGCTCGTAGTTCGAGTTTGAACATGCACCATTTATTTTACAAGATTAGATGGTTGATGTGATTAGTGCATTTAATATTGCTTTATCGCCACCACTTTTTATAACTGTTTTGGAATAGAGGGGTATAAACCACTATAACGCATGCTTCTTTGCATTTCACTGTGGGGTAGCAGGATCCTTACCTCTATACCTCTATACCGCAAGCATGACTTGTTTAACACTCGACACTGCGGTTTACATTAATGGTCATATATGGCTTACCACCATACCGCAAGGTTTTTCACATACTTCTGTGGTATAACAGTTCATACTACCCTACCACATGCCTTTATGATCTTCCTCCAAGATGGCGGGTTATTCCTCACTATGCCGCATCCTTCATTTTTCCTTCTCGTGGTATGGTAGTTTATGATGTATTTAAATTTTTTCATATCACCCAACCACGTCCTCATCATAATACTTCTACAGTATGGCAGTAATTATCTTCAAGTTGTCTGTTACACACCGCCATCCCACCAAGGGTTCAAATTACTGCTGAGGGATTGTGATAACAGACTTTTAAGGAATTTGGAATGTTTTTAGCTAGACATTCTTTTGCTTAAGTATATATATGATGAATTTTTGGATTTATATAGGTCTTTCTGTCTCAGTCAGACCTAAAAAATTTATATGTTTAGTAAAAGATAAAAAGGAATATAAGGGTCAAGGCTCGAGTCATGGAGCTCAAGGTTAATTGAAATGATGGAAATAGGAAAATTTTTAAGGTTCTAACACACCTCATGATGAACTAGACTATGTTTTTCCTTCATCCTACTTGTGTTATGTTTTTATTAGTACTTCTCTTGTGAATATATCCCTAAGGAAAATTTGTCTGATACCTATAATTGTAAACATCCTCTTGGTTTTTTATTGCAAATTCTTTTTAATCTATAAACTGAATTTTATTTTAAGTTTCAATTTGCAATTATCAATGGATTAGAAATTCAACAGTTATCAACTTATGAAATCAATAAAGTTTTACTAATTCAAGTTGTTGATTTATACATTATTATTTATTTGGACTTCAGTAAATGAAGACAAGGACTATAAGGTGCAAATTAGATAATAGTGATCATAATGTTGAAATTCTAGAGATAGAATATGAGCACATGTGTACTGAAAAAGTGGCCACGAATAATGAATATTTTTTGAGTCTTGGATTGAAAAGGCAAGTTGTAAATCCACTAAGTAGTCTAATATTTATTTGATAGTGTTTAATGAAAGTTTATAGGCCGGAGATTTATGTATATAAGACATAATATGATAAAAAAAAATTGTTTTATAGGCAACAAAAAGAGTGCAAAGAAAATGTGGAGAAAAAACAAAAGGAAAAAAAAAGATACAGTGTCGCCATCTCGTAGAAGCCGATGCTTTTGTGTTTCAACAAATGCAGTTGGTGAAAGTGATACTTGTGATGATGTGCAGCCTGGTATAGCACATGGTGATGTGCAACCTAATATAGCACATGGTGATGTGCAATGTTGTGATGATCTCTAAGGACTAAGTTTAAGAGAGATTATTGAAAAACATTAGGGAAAAGGAACAACAGGTCTGCAGATACTTTTTTCAACATTAAAGGAAGCATTTAATGATGTGGAATCTATGAAGACTGATATTGATCTACCAACTCATGCCACAATACCTGATGTGGCCAAGGAGAATGAAGTTCTTGTTAATGAAAGTCATGAAGAGAGACCGCTTGCATTTGTTGTGCCTCAGAGTGCACCTGTTGTATCTAAAATTTTGATGGAACTAGTGGATCAATAAAAATCTCAGTAATGGTAATTTAATAGAATATGTGGATGCTTTTTGTCAAAAAACAAAAGATTAGATCCAAGAATTGTATAGATCTATATAGAGGAATAGAAAAAGAAAAGAAAATTAGAAGGAAAGAATCCATTCTTGTAGAGGTATAGAGAGAGATGGGTGAGTCCATTGGGCCCAAATTCTATAAAGTGGGTCACGATTTGGTTGTAAGATGTAGGGTGCATTTTGATATTTGCAAATCAAATTTTGTAGAGCAAGATCCACAAGCTAGTAGAAATGTTATACAAAAATGGAAAATGCTTTTTGAGACTACTAGTGGACAAATCTCTGAAAATATTACAAGCAAAGGATGAGGTTTGATGAACAATTATAGATCTGGGTTAAGAAAATCAATCATGTTGGTAAAAGAGAGGTTCGACTTGATCTATCTCCTAAAGAGGGAGGCATTGAGAGAAAGTATACATTCTAAAGAATATTTGGTAAAGAGTAATAGAGGCAAGAGAGCAAGAGATAATGTGAGGGATAGATATACATTGGTCGAGGTGGGTTGCATTACAAAATGGAAAAAATTGTAGTAAGTGTATGGATTTTTAGTTCAATTTACATTGTGTTATTTATTTCAATTTTTTATTGAATTGACTATAGGTTGAAATTGACATTGTATTTTAGGTGGAAAATAGTAATAGAGAAGTAGGTGTAGAAGATATTGTCAATTATATGGAAACACTAGATGCTAGTAAATCTAAGAGTAGGATGAAGTTGAAATCTAGTTCATCAACAAATATTTCACAGCCATCTGTTCAATGCCTAGTAGGAGCCTATGTAGATCATGTCAACTCATATGAACTAGGGTACCAAAAGGTAATGAGTTGCATATTAGGTCTCAGTCAGCAAGTTACATAGTTGGTTGAAACCGTTAACCCTAAGGTTTCTGCATGAAATGAGCATAAATCCATGGATTCAGATGAGGTAAGAGGCTCTATTGATCTCATTTCTTCTTGTTTGACAGTTCTATATGCAAATGCCTCTTAATATGTAGATTATTGAAATTTGAGTGTAGAAGAATCCAACCTAGTTTCTTTATTGTTGGGTAGTCTGAAAATGTTCTTTTGGACAAATTTATAGCCTACATTCTTTACTTGACTATTGAATGCTTTGCATATTTTTTGCACGATGGTTAAACCACATGCAGAGCAATTTTTTCAAAGCAATAGGAAAATAGAAACACCTTGTGGTGTCAACAGAGTTGCTGATATTGATAGCAATGAAGTTGACAAGAATGTGCAACATAGTCATCTTAGTTGTATTGAAGTTGAGGTAATTAATATAATAGTGTCAGTTAGCTATCCCAATGTTTTGTCATTCTTCATGCTTAAAATGTTCTTTTAGAAAAAAAAATCTAGCTTTTCATTTCTTTACTTGACTTATATTAATTTTTGCATGATGATTAAACCACATGATGTAGAGCACTTATATGAAAAGAAAAAGTCCATGTCAATACAACTCTCTCCAAAGCTATACAACTTAATGTCTGCAATGATGTTGATAGTGCTTATGATGATGAAATTGATGAGATATGCACATAATATTCATAGTGGTAGTCATGTTGAACTCGAGGTGAGTGCTATGAAACTACATGCAAGTAAGTACTATTCAAGTAAGTAATGGTTGTTTTATTATGTAAATAAGGGTAATCATTACCTATTTAATAGAAGCTAGTTAGAATAGTAGTGAAGTGTTATTAGCTAGTATACATAGATTATGAAAATAAGGGATAACATATAACTTGCATATGAAAGCTTAGATCTTAGTTGTAATAGAGTGTTTTATAAAAGCACATACAAAAGCTTATTTGTTCCAAGACATAAGACATTAAATACAATTGTCAAAAACAATATAATGTGTATTTTTTGTTTTTGTAGACATTCATTTATAAAAATCCAAGAAGGGGATGAATTTGAGGTGTTGGATCCATGATGGTGCTGCACTATAGGCGTGGGAAGATTCACTCACTATCTATTGTACATGGAGTTAAATTGAAAGGAATCGGGGATGCAAATACAAGTATTTTACAGGTCACAAGTAACATACCCCTTCCTCATCCAAAAAAAAAAGATGGAGTTGTCCATTTGAAAGAGAAAGAAGGGACCTTCACACAGTTGCCACTAAAAAATTTGAAAAAAATCACAAAGTGTTAGTCGTAAGTGTAGAAGAGAAAAATAAGGGTTAGCAGTAGCAAACTGTGGAGAGTGAAGTTGCAGACAGAGAATGTACTAAGCCTAAATAAGTTGAACCCAAACAAAAACCAAAAAATATGATTTAGGTGTACATTCTACGAGTATAATAGAGAATGTTCTATCTTACTACACCTGTAATGTAAAACCCCTTGATTATGTTTCTCTTTTTGTTTGGGTTCCACTCATTCAAACTAGTGCATTATAGAAGAAGGGATATTTTGTTGTGTAAGTAGTAGATGCAGAGAATAAGGGTGTAGGAAAAGAAGTAAATACAAAGTAGATAAAGAGGTGTAGAGAAGAGGAAAAGTTGTAGAGAGTGCAACATGCATGTATGTGCAGTTGCAACATAGAATTGTCATCAAAATTGTAATATCTTGCATAAGCAAAAAAAAATGCATTGTAACTCAGTTTTCTCAATCACAACACTCAAAAGCACACTTTGTAATAGTACATTTTTCAAAGAAAAGACACATTTTTTTCTTGTATTTGCTCTAAGAACATGTTTTCTCAATTAAATTTTAGTATTTTTCCGTCTTAATAGCCATTTCATTATGTGCAAATGAATGATTGATTATGGTTTTCTTAATCCTCAATTAAAGCATTCTCATTTTCAACACTCATAGCTAGAAATTAGTGAACAAAAAAAATTAAATAAACTACCAATTGACTAAATATGCTACCAACTAACATAAATCAATGAATAAATATGACTAAATATAATGATTAAGCAATTAATAAACAATGTATCAATATACCTACTAGTTGACAGAAATCAGTGAACAAAAACAATTAAATAAACTACCAAATTGATCAAAATGATGATTAAAATTAATGACTAAATACACTACCAATGAATAGAAATCAGTGAATAAAAATGACTAAATAAGTGACCAGTTAACACCAATCAATGATTAAATTAATGATAAAACATACCAGTGAATAAAAAATGACTGTTCATAAGAGACCATTTTAAAACAATCAATGACTAAATTAACGATTAAATTCACATTGCCAAATCAATCAAATTAATGACTACATCAACGAACAAATCGATCAATCAGAAGACTAAATCAACGACCAAGTCGATCAATTAGATGACTAAATCAATGACCAAATTGATTAATTGGGTGACTAAATTAACGACCAAATCGATCAGCCAAATGACTAAAAATGGTTGTCATAAATTCAGTTGCATCATAAATGACTGGCAATAAACTACTACTGGTCATGTGACCATGTTCAGTCATTTATAAGCAGTTTTTAGTAGTTTTTTTAGTGGTTTATTGTTGTTTCTGTACTAGTGTGCCTATAAATGAATATGCAATAATATTTAAAAATGAAGCCACCAATCTATTTAAAGGGGAACTTCAGATAATCAAGACCCAAGGAAAGCTACAATTCCTTAAATCTTATAGAATAGAAGGATAGATAGTAATCTTCTGCATATTAGAAATAATTATCTATTTTCAATGAAACACTTAATAGGGAAAAAAAATTCAACGTATAACATGGAATTGATTGACTCAAAGCAATCTCAAAGCTTTAGCACCTAAAATAATGGAAAAAGCATAATACAAACCTTTTTTTTCCATGGTGGAATTTTATGGATTTGTCCTATGTCCAAAGAATTCTTCATGTTTCAAACTTGGAAATCCTCTTCTCTCATAATTGATGTGCCATAGTAAATATAGTAATCATCATCCTCATTCCCCATTATGTTTAAAATTTGAAAGAGAGAAGTGCTTATTGTGAGGCACATGATAAAGACTTCAAGAAGATGCAACAGTTGTAGAGTTAGCTTCTACTTCACCTCAACTAGCTCATTTGTGCTAAAACTTGGTTGAATGATGAGAGACTGAAACAAGGAAATGAATCCCCCAAAACATCACGCCAAGCCTTTTATCTTTTTTTCTAATGACCTTTGTACCAACGGATTTGGCACTTAGTTTTCATCATGTAGCTACATGGGTCATAAATTAGAGGCATGCAAGTTTCCACCCAAGACACCTGATTGATGTGCATAGGCTCTCTTGCTATCACAAAATGATCTTTGAATGGGACACACACACATCGAGAGACACATTATCTAATTTTCTAAATGTGTGTTTCCTTACAACGAGCATTATATCATGAGTATCTAAGGAAGCAATGGTGGGATACTTGAGCTTTTCCCAAAGCCACCAGATGATGTTACCATTTGGAGAACCTAAATATTCTTTCCTATTCCCCAAAAAAAGTGATCAATTGGGAATCCTCCTTTAGCCTCAATTTGTTGTGTTTTTCGTCATTAGGGAATTCTATGTGTTTTTGCATCCAACTCCCCCTTCCATGATCTCTACTAGGTAGATTATTTTCTCCCAATAAAACAATGCGGTTAATGCATTGGTAAACACTGTCATAACCCAATTTTATTACATATTTATTTAAATACAAAAAAATGAATTATTGATGAAATTCAATTAAATATTAAATGGAGATTCTGGAATTTTCAAAAATTGAATGAAAGAGTTGACTAATGTTGACTTTGTGAATCTTTGAAAATTATTTTATATGTCATCAATAATTGAACGTTATTGATCAATTTGCAAGTGCAAGTGTGTGCAGTTGCAGGGTGACAAACCTTGAAGGACGAAAACATGGCTAAAGTAGGATTGTTTAGTCAGATCGAACTGTAAGCTCGTTGGAATATGGGTGCACACACCACAATGGCATGATGACTTGTATTTGACTGATTTGCATAAATAAGAAAACAAAATTTTTCCCGATTTGAACTATTTTAGTGCTTGCAAATGATTAGTTTGTAGATTAAATGGTCTATTCTAAACTTTGTTACTCGAAGGAAATGATAGTGAGCATTGTAAGGAATTTTTTTTTCTTTAGTATATATTTATATATATATATAAGATGCTCGAAAGAAAAATTCAAGTTCCTTACCTTAAATGATAGTGTATGGAATTTACAAGCCATTCCCAAACAAACAATTTGTATAAGAATGCTATATATATATATACATATATATTCATATATATATTTATATAAATATACATATATATATATATATATATACATTATTGGAAATACATGGTAAATGTAAATGAAATCATTTAAATACATATAGAAATACAAATATATAAGTGTATATATATACATGTGTATATATATATTACATACGTATATATATGTGTACATATACATACGTATACATATTCCAATTTGAATTGAAATTAAATTGATAACCAATACATTATGAATCGAACTATGGAATTAATGGAGAATCATAAGGAAAAAGACCACAATGGACGTGGCCTGCCCGAGGTTATAAAGACAGTGTTTAAAATAGAAGTCGATGGCATGCCATAATGCCATCACCCTAACTTAACATGCAAAAGAAGAGTTGTTTCTATATTCATTATCATTATCATTTTTTGAAAGAGAATCGGGGGGCAGAAAAGTAGAAAAAGAAGAAAGAACTTTGGGGAATTCAATAGGAAAAGCAACGGGTCAAAATAAAAGATTGGGAAGAATCTGAGGAAAGAACAACATCTCAATTCGATTGAGAGGTAATTCAATCCCATATTTTTGCATAGACTAACTTTATTGCTATTATCGACAATTGCAAAAGGTTTTATCTTTATTTTATTCAAGTGTTTTAATGGCATCACGAGAAAAGAGTTTGTTGTTTTGTATGTCGAATAGCTTGAAGCCCAATGTATGAGTGGTCAAATATATAACAATTTCTACCACATGTAGGTGCATGGCCTACAACTTGTGCATTGGGGAAATTGACATTGTTAGAGCCTTCGTGGCCATTGCACAAAGCCAAACCGAGGCTTGAGAGCCTCCAATGGCTTGACCATCACCTTTTAGTTGTATTAAAATTCTTAGCCTTATGTAGGCTATTCAAAAATTATTCCAAATTTTTGTATGTGTTTGTAAATATAATCCTTGAGAGGGATCAAATTTTGATCCAGTGGAAAGGCTAAGATTTCTCTATATATCTTTTGTATTAAATCTTATTATTGATGAGTCATTGCTTGTAATAGGTAGCTGTAGACACTCAAAATATCCTGATTAATATCGTGCACTAGATTCTGATTCACTAACACCAATTATTCCTTAATCACTTCTTTACTAAGTAATTAATAGAATAATCTTTATTTAATTAATTCCTCAAGATTCCTCTTTTAATTAAATCCTAATATTCTCTCTTTGATTAAATAAATCAACTTTATTTAATCCTAATGTCTTCTTTTAATTAAATAAATCAATTTTATTTGTTAAAATCCTAATGCTTCCTCTTTTGTTTAAATAAATCAAAAGTCCCCTCTTTGATTAAATAAATCAACTTTATTTAATTAAATCTTAAAGTCCACTCTTTAATTGATAAATCAACTATTCGGAAAATTAAATCCTAATGTTCTTCATTTAATTGAATAAATCATTTTATTTAATTAAATTACTTGTCCTCCCAATATCCTCTCATTTTGATTTAAATAAATCTAAATATCTAAATCAAATGTCAAATCCAAATACTTGCATCTAAGAAGTTAAGTGAAATCCTAAACTAACTCCCACAACACTAATCCTCAAATCCTCTAGCTTTTGCAACTTGCACATGTAAATCAATTTATTTGATTTATTAATTCCTCTATTTTAATAATTCAAATTTGGCATCTCCTTGGAATATTCCACCTATTTGAATTCTCCCTCCCAAAGGAATTTTGTCCTCCAACTTGGCATTAAAAGCTCTTACATGTCTTCTCCTTGAGCCAAATTGGCATTAACTCCACTTACATCCCCTCTTGCACAAGTCACTTCTTCAAATTCAAATTCCACCTACATGATTTAAACATGCACATTGTTCAAAATGTGCTCCACTCTCCTTTATTAGCATGTTGACAAGTTGCACAATGCCATTGGTCTATCTTTAATCCCACATTCTTCCTATTTCTCATTCCTCCATCATTCTTTCCTATAAATAGAGGCCTTCTCTATTTGTATTGGGCATCCACAATCCATGTAAGATCATTATGTTCATTTTAATCCATAGTCATCCACAACTTGAGGCAAAGTCACTTTCTATAGATTTGAAGCAAAGTTCATCCATTTTCATCCAAGTTTCATAGTTTCTCATCAATCTTAGATGGGTTATTACAAAATTCATCAAGGAGCACATTATTCATCATCAAAGCTTGCAAGGAATTGGGAAAGGGATACTTTCCACATCAAAGGGCACCAATTCCCCATGGGATTGAAGGTTTGAATGTTTTTGGATAAGATTACTTAGCTTTCAATAGATTTCATTTGGTTTCTTTACTTTATTTATTGTTCATTGTGCATTTGAATGAATCTCATGGGAATGCAAGTTTAGATTCGTTTATTCACTGCTAACATTGTGTTGTTTGTCTATGATTGAGTAAGGTATAGAGCTAACATTCATATTTTGGCACTAGAGGACACAAATCTCAAAATTAACACATTTTTTGGCCATTTCCATCTCTTTTTCCATTTTTTGTCTTTCGGGTCAAACAGCATTATATCGTCTTTTTTTTTCCGCAGGCAATGCTAAAATCCTCAAACAGTGACGCAATCATTTCAAGTGTCGCTATATGGCGACGCTGCCTTTGAGTTCAAATGGCTACGCTATTGTTTTTTTGCTTTTATAGTCAATCTTAAAATGGCCATATCTTGGTCATATTTTGGTCTTTTTCAGAGTTTTTCTTTTTGAAATGGTGTAGAATTTCATAAACTATCCAATGATGTAGGTTTTTCTCAACTTTTATAGAGTTAAAATTTTAAAATTTTCACCTAAAGTGAAATCACATTGTAACTTGGTCTAAGTTTTAGGGTTTCTATGCTTAATCATTTATCTAACCCTCATATCTTCTTGTTTCTTGATTTCATCTAACTTTTGGAGCTTGGATTGCAAGTTTTAAAGGATCATGGAGCATGGAAGTGAAAGAAAAAGAATTTGATACTCATTGTAACAAGTGTTTTTAAACACTTTGGGAGCATTTATAATCCCATCTTTAGGATCTTGTTATCTTCAGTTTTAGGACTCCAATACATTTCGTTTGGGCTTTAAAAAGAACAATCAAAGGGTTAAAAAGAACATTAGGAACTCACTAGATTTAGTTTTGGATTTTTAAGAATTGAACAAAACAACTTCAAACACTTGATTTGGTGCTATAAAAAGAACTCATTAATGCTTTTGAGGGCTAAAATGAACATGTGTTTTTCATGTTTTGTAATCTTTTTTACAAACTAATATCATTT
>VDFB02214049.1:0-22511 GCA_007258455.2 Sequoia sempervirens
GAACTTCAGTCTCGAGATCCGCGGTGGTGAGGACATCTTTGCATCGACATAGCATCCTTCGTCGAGTCTCATCGCTCGGATGGTTGTCGGTTAATATTGGTAATCTCATTGAGGGGTTGATTGCTCGAGATCACACATAGTAAACTTCAGTTCCCACTTCTCAGGATAGACATTACACACACGAGTTGAACTGGGTGTTACCCTTTCCAGTTAACTCGAAGTTGTCATCACATGCATGTCTATTCTGAGACTCGCCTTTCACACTTGGAGTTTTATTTTAGGGTTTTACGTTAACTGATGTTAGTCTTCCAGTTAACTTGCTTTCAATAAGGACGTGCATGCTCGCACAATTGTCCATTTTTAGATTAGATGTTTCAGTTAAACTGAGGGTAGTTTCCCAGTTGACTGTATAGTTTACTTAATTAGGGTTTGGCACATTGCTTGCATGCATTGCAGGAACTATAGATAACACAAGGTGATTTTAGGGTTCCCTACACCTTGATGTATATAAATAAGAGCTTACGCTCATTTGTAAATAACTTTTGCTTGAGAGAGAAATATATGCTGTGCCTACCTTGCCCTCAATATTGCTCTTTTTGGTATTTGTTCATGTGTCTTCATTATTGCAATTGATTGTTATGCCACATAGGGTTTCGAAAGATTGTAATACTGAATTCTTTTCCATAGTTTAGGTATATCTGTTTGAGCATCTTTATCATTGAAATCAATTGTTATGCCACATAGGGTTCCAAGAGATTGAGGTGATAAGGCTGTTTTGTGTTAATTTACCATTGTGATCGATCGTTATGCCACATAGGGTTTCGAGAAGTTGCAGCGATAAATCTGTTTCGTTAATCTTTATCAATATAATCGAAGGTTATGCCACATAGGGTTTCGTGAGATTATAAAGATAAAGGCTGTTTTGTGAAGGCTTTGCTATTTCGATCGAGTGTTATGCCACACAGGGTTCCATAAGATCGTCTTAGTGAATTCTTAAATCTGTTGTGCCCAATAAGCTTGTTTAGATTGAGATGATAGTTGTGCCACCTTGCCTTCAAGTAGAGAGTCTAAACATGCTTATCGTCCGATAGTCATACCTTGCTCCGTTTCCTCTTGCTCTGTTTTCCTGAGGAGATTGGATAGATATAAGTTGTAGTTTAGTTGATTTGCGAAACCAGAGAAAACTCAGCTGCAACGTGTAAGTTCTTTCAAGAAAGCCTTGTGCCTCTAGCAGCTGAAACAAAAAGACAGGAAGTAGTTTTAGCTTATTTTTCCTTTGCAAAGTATATTTGTCAAAGCACATCGAGGGAGCTTCCCCTCCATAATTCGAAGAGCACTCATTGCGTAGTGTGCATAGGCTGTTCATAACAACTTGTACTCCAGAGGTGTTAGTTGTTACGTAACTTTTGTACACCGGATAGGGGTTCCTCCTCCTTGGCAGGTCTCAGATCTAGTTTACTGTAAAGAGTGTTTACTTGTACCAACCTTATCCCGGTGTATACCCAAGAGTTCAGAGCCTCAGTCATATTCTCAGGAGACGGCAAATTCAGGTGATCCAACCCTTCATTCCCGCTCCTTTACCCTCATGCTCTGTTTACCTTGAAGGTATTGGATAGATTAAAAGCTAGAATAGTCGTAGTTAAGATCTGCAGAAACTAGAGAAAAGCTTAGCTACGGTGCATTGTGTTTGTGCACCCTTGTGTCCTACCGCTAAAGTACAAAAAGATAGGAACCTTAGTTTACCATTCCCTTCCTTACGCATTGCTTTCAGCAGAGAGGGACTTCTCCTCTTTAAATAACAAAGAAGTGTTGCAAAACATTTGAAATAGCTGAACGTTTACAATCAGCACTCCAGAGGTGCTAATTTAAACGCCAACATAAGGTACGGCTAGTACCAAAAACAATATAACTAGGAAAAACACTAGTATGAATAGCAATATAAAATATTTCCCACTGAATACTAATAAGATACCTTGAAATCGCCATAAATTGATATGAAATATAAAATTCATAATCTCACTTAATTCATCAACAGCTTGGATAATCTCAACAAATCTGAAAATCTTACACAACACACCAAAATTTAGAAATCTTCATCACATACCAAACCAACCAAATCTAAATAATCTTCTATAACTATTCAACACACTCGACAATCCTCGTACAAAATTGTTCAATTGGATAGGAGGGATTTTATCCTCGAAACCAAAAGGAAACTTAGAGGGCTTTTGTCCTCCAAATCTCAATGCCAATTAATGTTGTGAATAGCACAACACCTAAATTTGTTGTTCATCAAGTGTGTGAATGCAATAAGGATAGTTGAGATCGAAGAGCATGACTAGACACTCAAAGAGGTCTTCTTTATATTCTAATTTTTTCTTCAAAATGTTAGTGGGCTCAATGAGTCCACTTGATAGTAACCAAATTTCATATCAATATTTGCAAAACACCTAACCCCACGAAGCTTGTTAAGGAGATGATTATTACCTATGGTGATCCTTGACAACTATCTTGCTCAAGGTACAAAAGGAAATGCATAACATCCATGCTCCATCCTTCTTAGGTACTAGAAAAACAGGATTAACATATGGAGAAGTGCTAGTTCAGATGCAGCCCATCTTAGTGAACTCCTAAATCTACCATTGAATCTCCTCATTTTTCAAGATGAATGTATGATACAAAGGACCACATAGAACTAGAGATCCCAATATGAGGTCAAGAAAAAGTTTCACTTGCTAATAGAGTTGAACACTAGTGGTGATGTAAAATTTTTAGCATACTGATTCAAGAGCAAGGTAAATTTTTTTTGATGAAAGGCTAGATGGTTGAAGAAACATGAATCAAATTTGTAGTCTTGTGCCAATTCTAAGGTCAAACCATCAAGAGAATAAGCTTTAAGAAAAATTGATGATTTATAGCACTATTTATATTTGACTGAACATTTGAAATTGCTTCAAGAATTCTGCAGTGTTGATCATCACTCATAAGGATGACACAATGCAGTGAGGCTATGGATCTGGTCTGATTGCAAAGTTACGCCTCCTAGCAGCATCTGTAGGGATTAGATTATTCTAGCTACGATTGTCCTCTATACAATGGAGAATTTGGCCTTGTACCCACTTCTGATAATGGAAATGATGTTCCTTCGCTTCAACATCAAATTTTGAAGGTCTTATTTGACTTGTAAGAGTGGTATGTGTCTTCTATTTGATATCAAAGACAACTTCATTCTTATCAACAATTGCAAGTTCAGTCTAGGCCTATGTTAAGAGAATTAATCTAACACATTGTTCATCATTTAAAATTTTAAATATGTCATGGAACTATAAAAGTCACATCTCTTGCTTTCTTTGGCTTGGGAAATATTGTCCAGTTGCTATTTCCACAGTTCGAAATAAAATGATTGCTTCTGTTGATACTGATTTTTGCACCTTAGTTACTTCTTGAAGTAGGTTTGGCATTAATAGAATATTGAATAGATTTCCAAGGTTCTGCTTATCTTCTTTAACATTAACTTTAATATAAAATGTACTATCTTCTTTAGCATTAAATGGGTTTCCTTCTCTTCAACATCAAATGTTGAAGGTTCTACTTGAGCTGTATGAACTGTATGCATTTCTTACTTGATATCAAGGACAATTTTACCCATGTCAATAATTGCAGATTGAGTCTACACATATGTTAAGGGAGGTAGTCCAATACGTGATTCATCATTATAAGTATTTTATGGAATTATGAAAGTCACATCCCTTGCTTTTTTGGCTTGAGACTTATTGTCCAGTTGCTCCTTCTATGGTGCCAAACCAAATAATTGATTCTGTTGACACTGATCATTGGGCTAAGGCTTCTTGCTAAAGTAGATTTGGCATAAAAGGAATATTGTGTTGCTTTCCAAGGTTCTGCTTATCTTCTTTAGAATGAACTTCGACAAAGAACTTCTCTACTTTTGGAATATGTTAGCAGGTGCCTCCCAGACAGTTAGTGGTAAGGAATTTCCCTCTATCTCAATATAAGCATCATTATGCACCTACAATAATACTTGCCAGTATGCACTGTTCATATCAGCATTGCAGGTTCAAAAAAATGGACTCTTGCATCCATAACTCTTCATTCAACTGAAAATTCAAGAAAACTAACCTCAATAATTCAAATTGACAAACAAATAGACCATGCTCAGCAGACAGTACTGATTGACATTACATGCATTAGAGAAAAGAAAATATCAGCATCCTCAATGTGGGTGTAACCTTTGTTACTAAGCCTTATTTACACTGATCAGGAGATCGATTTTGTCTGGAACCTTTATAAGTATATAGTAACTTTGGTTTCTTGGACCACAACCAGGTTACGTCTTCAAAATGTGGATTGGCCATCAGCACTTTCCCTTTCAATACTCACTCGCACTTGCCTGATCTGGAGTGACATGTGACTGTAGACAGTCTCACGAAACAAATATGTAGAGAACTTTCATTTATTTTGACCATTCAGCCTTTGTCTGGCAACATTCTATTGCAACCTCGCCTTATGACCATAGATAAGCCTAAAGAACATGCAAATTGCACCTGATGATATCTTACCTTGCAACTTGTACCTTACCTTTCAATCCAATGTCCCTCTTCCAAATTCAAGTTTATCCAACAGAAGCCACTCCCATTTAGCACATGCTCACATATTGTGAATGCTTGTGTATGGAAGGTTTATCATATATTCAAAGAGAGGCGATCGATATTCTTAAATCCCAACTAGAAATGCCCATCCCTTTGATGATCAGAGGAATGGACATGGGAATAGAGATGTGGAGGTCGTGGAACCAAAGATTAACATATGACAAAGGCATGGTCACCAATTTTTGGATACGCACAATATTACAATTACCAAACTCAACATAAATGATGGAGAGCAACAAATATGTAACAGCATTTTGTGGTTCCAACATCAGAATCAGTTTAGCAGTGTGCTATCCAAGTTCCCTTATAACATGAAATCTATACGTACCAAGTAAGTTCTGACAAAACAAAGTTGCATATTCAATTCATGTTTGCTAGATAAGATTGTGCCTGCTGAAGAAGCATCACATCTCCAATAAAGCCTACCATGTGTGGATAATGCTCCACTAGGCATTAAAAATCAAGTATCAAAATAGTAAAGGCCCCCAAGCACGGTTACACATAGAGAGAACTGAAATGTAGGATATAAGGTCTGGCTCTACACCTTCCTGTTGCATTTGTTTGAACATTTGATGGCCTCCTTTTCATGGTTATGTTTAGCAAATCCAGTAAGCATTGTATTTCATGACATGGTGTATTGAGCAATTTCTTCCACATTTGGAGTACATACAAGCAAGAATGTTTCCCGCAAATATATATGAATGGAATCCAGATTTTAAGCATGTAGGTAGGGACTATTTTGGCCAATCCCAGTATAGTCAAATTGACATATGCACTAACTGTAGATGCAAAGGTGAACTCATTAAACTTCACCTGCTAAGAAGTAACTGCAAACATTAAACTCTAGAGAGAAAGTGAAATAAAATCTTGCATTTCAATGCATCTGAAGTGCACAGTATACAATATCCATCCAGCCATAATTTTTCTTCACAACTATGAAGATAACAATAATATCAATACATAATGACAGAACTGTGAATATGCCATGTTAATTCCCAATGTATTGTCTCCTCTTATCACACTACTTCTGAACATGTGCTTAGAATGTAACAGAAGAAGGTCCACCAGGGGATATGACGTTTGTCTTCAGAATATTTGGGTCCATACATGCCAAGTGGAAAGTCTGAGCATGCTCAGATGTAGTGGAAGATTGGGAAATAGCTACCTAAAGTTTGAGATTGTCTGTAGATGAACCATTCTACTTTCTATCACATACATCAAGAGATACTAAAATTAGTAAGGGAATAATTAAGGCTACCAAAAAGGAGTTAAAAATATTAATTCCATTAGGATGCATTCAAAGATCATGCATGAGCCAGTAATCTATTCTAAATCAAGAAATAATTACAATATAATAAACCAACAGAAATAATAGTATCTTGTCATTAGGTTCATCCTATGAAATAGGTGCATGAATTCTAGACATTATTGGATGTTCATTGAAAGATAATACTGACACAAAATGCAAATATTTTAAAAGGTCTTAAATTACAAGAGTGTCTCCCGAAGGCTTCTCAAAAGAATAATTTACCCACAAGTTCTTAAGAACAAATCCAAGAATATCTCAAATTGAAAATCTCTTTTAAAAAAGAAGGAAAATGATTCAAATAGGCATTTTAAACAAATTTTCATTTGATCAAAAAGATTAGCATTTGGTGAAAAACATTGACCAACAAAAAGGACAAACAAATCATGTAAATTAAAACAGATCAAGGCCATGACATAAAACTAAATCATAATCCAAACATAGAAAACAGTAAAAATGAGGAGGCTATTACTTAATATGCACGTCTATCAGAAATTTGATTAAACATTATTTCAAACTCAATAAAATTTAGATGTAATTCATGTCAATATCTTTGTTGCTAGAATGGTTGGTTTCAAAAAAGGTGCCAATTCTCCAGTTGATGTTACTGAAGTAGATATGTCAGTTCTACTTGCATTTTAAAAGAGAGGTACCCTGAGCAGCTGCTAATTTGTCCATGCTAAGACTATTGTAATTTTGTTGACTTACAATATTGCGTACTTTAACAATAAAAGGAAAACAGTCTTGCACATGTTGGAAAACTGCTGCAACCAACTTATCTTTATTCATCTGAACTAAACTAGAGTAAAGAGCTTTCAATCTGAGTTTGCAAAGGAGTCCACTATGTTTATGATTAGTTCTCATTTCAAAAACACATTAAGTAGATAATTTATGTTTTCTTTTGATTTTCATTAAACCCATCTATTACTATTTCCAATAATGAAAAAATAACGAAGGTTTATTATTGTTACAAGTACCATAGGTTCATCAAGAGTAACACAGGTTCAAAGTTACATACCATAGATATTTATGACATTTCTTCCACTGAATCAATAATGTTGATTCTCCTAATAACTAATAAGCTAATTAAAATTGTCATGGAAAGCAATTTTGAACCATTTTCAACATTTCTAATTTTTAAAATGTTATAACAATACAAGAAATTACATGTGGATCGATTGGTCACCTGGATATCCATTGCTTCCTCAGTAATATCATGGTCCTCTCCCCGCAACTTTTGAAGAGAAATATAGAGTTGATCTTTCAATCCAGCTTTTGCCTAAAATTAATCGGAAAATAATATTAAGATAGTGAGAAGAGTTAAAAATGCTAGAAGAGAAGATTTAGAATCAGGATTTATGGAACAACTATGAAAAATGAGTTTTCATACCAGCCATCGAGGAGTTTCTGGAATAAAGAATAACCCAACTACCATTAATACCCCCGGTATAGCACCTGGTACAGAATAGATAAAAAAAAATGTAATTATTCTTAATCCTAAGAAAAACAATCAGGAAGATTTTGCATGAGAAGAACAGAAGGAAAATTACCTCTTCCGTAAAAACAATGTTGTATAGCTCTTCAGATTAAGCACGCAAGATTAGAATTGAACGTGATGTTTAAAAATATTCTTAGAGATATACAATTTCTTTTCTTAATCTAATAGATTCTTTTGTTTGAAAATAAAGATGTTTGTTGGAGATTCCACCAAGGTGGTTGTAAAGACTATTTGAGGGGATCCCTACATTATACACAATAAAATAAACAGTTTCTGGCTTAATGGAGCATTTTCCATGTGGATGACTTAAATATGGAGCCCAACTGCTGCAGGGACATCAGCAGTACGTAATGATCTTGCTTAGGATTTGCTCAGTGGGTATGTTTTGTACAGCAGATTGCTTCTTTCAGAAAGCCATTCCCGTCCAAGAAATACTCCATCATATAAAACAAGGAAACATTTTGCATCTGTAAAACATATCTAATCATAACTGCAAGCATCTGAATCCATTCACCATATTAACATATTAAGGAGCTCATCTCAATGTTCAATTCTAGGCAGCACAATGTTGTCATTCTCATACACACATTTCATTTCTGTTGCACAGGTAGTTTCAAACTTTGTGGTATGAAAAGCGACACCACATTAAATGCCATGCAGAAACATATCAATAAGCTTGAAACAAGATGCAAAGACTTTTTGACTTCTATTGCTCTAATTCAATTATGAAAACCATTATTGCAACCAAAAATCATAGACCATATTATCCCTGATTTTACCAGTCTTTGTGCAGTTAGTTGCCAAAAAGTTTAGTTATTTAATTCCCTAAAAATAGTCTAGTGTTCACAAGGACCTTTTCCCCCCTAAAAATGCTGGCATTTCTGAGATAGGGACATCCTCAAGACTTGGGGATGGGGACCAAACATCTCCCTGCTGTCCCTGCACCACCACCTGTAGGTGCGTGGGTGGGTGGCGTGGCATCCCCAAGACTTCCCTGCAGATCAAGGGACATTTCCCCCTAAAAATAATGATGTGGAGAATCCAGACATCCCTATATCATCCCGAGGGTACTTGTTTATCCCTCAACCATCCCAAGGATGGCTTGGAATCCCCTCACACGAACAAACCACTGAATTAATTTTTTGAAATGCTTTAAAGAAAATGCAATTTCTTTTACAATTTTTGTGACTGATTTTCAAGCATAGTTGCTAGGAGATTGATACTGTATGGGTACGGGAGACTGGTTCCGGTACTGGTATGGCTATTTTTTGAAAATAGGAGATGGGGGTATACTTGGAGACGCCATTTTTTTTAATATAAATTAAAAATTAATAATTTATAAAAAATATGATGACATTGAACTTTCAAAACAATAGTAGTAGTAAAGTTTAACAATGAATATTAACTTTAAAGTTTAAATACACAAATGTCATTGTGTCAAAGAGTCAAAGAGTTCATGCTTCATAATCATACTTCAAATTTCATAATCATAGTTCACATTTGACATTCATATTACATATTTGATATTTAATATTCAATTACATATCGAAATTCAAAAATATTGATAGTTTGATAGGCTGATATGCAAACAAAAAACAAAAATCAGAAATCTATCTGATATCATCTACACCACATCATGATCATCCATGTCAAGGTCCTCAACTATGATGCTCTCCAAATACTCATCACTCTCTAACTTAGGTTCCTCTACTAGTAGTAGAACTGGGGGTAAATCAGTAAGGTCATCTGCTTCAACCACTTCATCCACTATAGCTGCAACATCTCCATCAGGTGAAATTTGTTCCCATTTTGTTAAAAGACCCTCCTTGTATGCAGGATCTACACGAGAGAGAAGACAAAGTGAGCTATGAATGTACACCAATTTCTCTGCTTTCTTTGACCCTAATTTGTCCCCCTTTAGTGAATGAATAAAACCATAAGTACTCCAATTTCTCTCACAAGATGAAGAGCTAGCTACTTGTGAGAGTAATCTTATTGCAAATGATTGTAACTCAAGGGTTTCACCTCCATGGTTCCACCACCACTCTATAGGGTCTTTCTTTGCTCGCATATAGTATAAAGCTTCCACAGAAGAAAAATCACCATGCCCACATGAAACATTGACTCCTCATAACTGAAGCTTCCTCACCTCGGCCATAAATCTTTTTTATTGCAGCCCAAAATCGCTTCATTACCTCTCTATCCTCATATGGATCCCTCTTATTGGTCACTTGTATATTATGCCATTTAGGATTTAAGGCATAGGCAGCACAATGAAGAGATGTGTTAAGTTTGTTCCATCTTCTATATAACTTTTCTTCTATCAAAGGATATAGTGAAGGATCTTTTGCATCTGTTATTTTCTTAATTCTTTCACACATGAAGTCTATTTCTTCATAAATTTCTCCCAAACATGGCTTGTTTGAATCTGCAAATTTGATCACCTCACATATGGGCTTAATAAAGTCCACAACAAATTTAACATCAGCCCAAAAACGGTCATCAAGGATCATACCTCTCACCTCAACTACATCATCTGATGTAGATTGCCTCCAAGCTGCCCATGCATCACTAACTACCGTGGAACAAAAAGCTCCTTTCACTTCACAAAGACAGTGAAGAAGAATAAAACAAGAAGCAAACCGTGTATCAGCTGGTTTGAGAAGCTCCATCTTGGCCAATTTTCGATAAATGGCTTGTGTTTGGTGATGGTTACATATGAACATTTGAATTTTTCTGCCCTTTTCTATGAGAGCTAAAACCCACTCAAACTTGCCAATATCTTTGAGTGCATTATTCAACGAATGCACACAACATGGTGTCCAAAATATATGTTTGTATTTCTTTTGCACCAACATGCCTGCTGCTTTACAAACAAGGGCAGCATCTGTAACAATTTGGACTACATGTGATGGCCCCACCCCCTCAATGTCGTCACATAGCTGGTTGAAAAGAAACTTTGCATTTTTTTCTTGCCCAGAACAATCTATTGCCTTCAAAAAATAAGGCCATTTGCTGCATGTTACCATGATATTAAATAGTGGACGGTTTCTAGTATCTATCCACCCATTCATCACAATGCTACATCCTTCTGTAGCACGCACTCTTTTCAATGGTGCAGTTTGTTGCTCTAATCGAATTTTTTCTTTATTTATTAGAGTAGCGTGAAGTTTTTCATACATAGGTGGTTTATACCCAGCTAGTGCATTAGTGATAGCTTGGACCATCTCTGTATAGAAAGGTGAGGGAGCAACATTAAACGATATTCCATTTGCATAAAAGAAGCGTGCAATCCTTGCATCAACCACTTCTCGACCTTGCACATCACATAATCTGCCAATGGGGTTTGAGCTACCAATGTGTGGTCTCTTGTGAGAACTTTTTGTTAGTACATCTCTTGAAGACACATCTGCCTCTGCCTCTCCATTCTGATTTTGATTTGTAGTAGTTGCCCCTATTGTTGAAGCGTGAGAGCTCAAATTAGACACTTCCATCAGCCCTTTCTTGAACCCTCACAGCCTCATATCGTTCCACCTCATTTGAACAAGGTTCAACACCTTTTCCAGGTATGTGAAGGAAATGAGCTATCACCCTTGTGTAAGTACCTTGCCATGATATTTCACATAACTTGCATGTGATCATGGTTGTTCCACCTGAACCCTTCAACCCTGAAACATGATCATAATACTTCCACAAGGGGTAAAATCCTTGTTTTCCCCCACCCGACATTCTTGATTCAATGATTGTAATGTCCCCATTTTTGTGAGCATCAAAGTTTGAAGGATTAGCCTATCATTTGACCCTCATAGGCTAGTGTGGTGGATTTGAGGGTCCAATTTAGGCATTTTGGAGCTCTTCAGGTGGCAGTTGTAAGTGTTTATCTCTCCAAATCCTTCATATGTTCTGAGGCATTGATATTCAGAGGTTTTTGGTTCCGTTTTGAGGGACTTACTATTAATGGTAAGTCAATGGATGTTAGAGAGGGACCCTTACTATTTTTAGTAAGGAAGTTGGATGCACAGTGGATACAATGGTTAACTTCCAGGTTCAGACGGAATTGAGAAATAATGATTAATAATGGAGTTATAATGTTATAATTATTATTAAAGATATGCTTTAATAATAATTAATTATTAAGTGCATATCATTAATGAATTAAGTGAACTTTACTTAAAAGGGAGATTTAAATGCTTTTAAAAGTATACTTTATAATAAGTGACAAAGTGTTATTTTAAAAGGGAGTTATAAGTGATTAATAAAATATACTTTATATTTTAATGTTGTGCACCAAAAAGGAGGGAAAAAAGAAATGAAATTAAAGTAAATTGAATGAGATGAAGTCAAATGCAAATTAAACATTATAAAAGGGCATTTGGATTTCATTTCATTCATTCTTGAATCATTCAACATTTTGTCTATTCTAAAGAAGCTTTGGCTTTGAGGAAGAAACCTAGGGTTTCACTGTAAATTCAATCTTGGAGAACGTAGCCTCTCTTTGATTGTGTTGGTGGCTTCATACGGAGCTCACAATTAAGCTTCAATGGAGTTTATGCAAATCTAAAATTGATTATCTTCAAAGATTGTTCAAGGGTTTAGAGATTAATCATCTAAATTCAGAGATATCTGCTGTGAATGATTTTGTTGCTGCTGTTACATGTTGGAGAACTCGTCTTATGAAGCCAAGCATCCATTAATGGAAGACTCCAGTTTGTTGATATAAAGTTTTTAGATCTACATTTATTGGCTTGGGTCCAGGTGTTGAATGAAAGGAATCACTAAGAGGGGGGGGTGAATCAATGATTCAAAAACAGTCACTGATTAAAATTTTTCAAGAAGGCCAATAACAGAACTTTACTTTCCCTTATCTGAATAGTATGCAATGATAACATGTGACAATGATGACAATATAGAAAAGATTGCTTCAGATATCATAGCACATTACTTAAGCATTTGAAACAATAAAATAGACTTGATACTCAAATCATTTGCACAAATACTTTTGACAACTGAATTGTTTGTTTTAGGCAACTGACAAGTATGACAAAAATTATGCAATTGAACAAAAAATGACAATAATGCAGACCAATTAAACACTCACAAAAGAACATCACATTACACCAGATTTGTCCTGAGTGGAAAAACCCTCTTGGGGTATAAAAAACCACTCGAATAATTCCTTTTATTATTTAGAGCACCAACTCAATCAGGGGCACCAACTCCATTATTACATGAGCACCAACTCTTTACAGTTTAGGAGCACCAACCCCTTTTATCAATTCTGAAAAATATCAATGATTCAGAGAATTTCTTTGTTTCAATAA
Organism: Sequoia sempervirens; assembly: GCA_007258455.2. Lineage (NCBI taxonomy): Eukaryota > Viridiplantae > Streptophyta > Pinopsida > Cupressales > Cupressaceae > Sequoia > Sequoia sempervirens. The sequence continues at coordinate 12,793 of VDFB02214049.1, forward strand.
AACCTTTTACAAAAATTGACTGGTATACACAATACCTGAAGAATTCAAAAGAACATTAGAATCCTTAAAATATGAGGTATAACAGTATAAAGATCTGCCTCTCAAAGATTTTCAATATTTCAAACACATATAATCAGATTGGCTTAATAACAGACTCTCTTTTTCATCTCTAACCTTCAGGTTCGAAGACCTTTCAATATATATATGCACAAACACAATGTTGAATTGTTTTCCAACTATCTTTCTTATAACTGATTCTCAAATCAACGAATGCCATTAGGGTTTTCAAACAACCCCAAAAACCATACATCAAATGGCATTAAGGTTTCAAAACAACCCCTTAAACAAGATTAAAAACTTGCAAACCCTAATTATGAAAGCTGAAACTAATCCCTTGCTCTTAAACACAAATTCCAAAACCCTTTCTTTGCTTTTCAAAAAAAAAAAACACAAATAATAAGATTCTTTTAACTCCTTAATAACTGTTTTAGCAAGGAAGATCTCAAAGCAAAACCGAAAACATGTACTGATTTTTCCTTTACCTGTTCACGGTGGGAGAAAAAGAAATAGATACCATGCATTCCTGTTGAAGACCATCGCAACTGCCTAACTGAAAGGTAGACCAAATTCCACAGTCGCAGCTCATACTAGCTCATAGCTAGTATTCCAATTTCGAAACCAGAGTGATGAAGATTCCAAACAATTCTTACTACCAGCAAAACAACATGCTAACCATGGCGGCTAGGGTTCCAAACCCTTCAACAATAAAACATGCTAACCATGGCGGCTAGGGTTCTAAACCCTTCAACAATAAAACATGCTAACCATGGCGGCTAGGGTTCTAAGAGCTATACTGCATTCTTAGAGGTTTTACACCATGAAAAAACAGTATAGGTTAAACCAGTCCAATAATTAAGCATAAAACAAGGAAAACAAAAAAAGGAACACCATATTTGGAATGTTGGAATATTTACAAACGGTGTTTATAGGTTTTCACGGGAATAAATACCCTTAAAAGTAGTTTAACATTTTAGCCAAACAGCATCTCTCCGAATCACCCTTCTTTAACAGAAAAGTGGTCCTCATTAGTGGCAATACTTATTTGGTTAAAAGTTAAATATCAATAACTAATGCAGTCAGGAACAATCAAAAGGCAGTGAAGAAGATGGACTAAAGCATCAAACCCTTAACCAAAGATTGAAACAAAAAAGCATGCTGCTAGAACAAACTTCACATTGAATAGAACAAAAGAAAAGAAATCCAGAAGACTGAGAGGCATATTCATCTGCTATTAATATTTTTAATGGCAATATTTTTGGATGACATTAAATTTCAATAATAAAGAATTAAAATCATTACAATTGATATTTAAAATGGAGGAGATTAATTAAAAATTGTTTCTGCAAGTTATTGTATAAGGAAGTAAAAAATTGGAACACTATCTCTACATTAAGGGAATTACAGTAGATCCCCATAAGATTTAGACTATACAAGAATGAAGAGTTGCTGTAAGTCTCATGAATTAAGAGGTTTTCTGACTTTGTAGGTTTAGGGTGTGTTCCCATGGATAGCGGCTTCCTCAAAAATTTCAGTGGGTGCTGGTGAGATTTTATAAGAATATTTTAAAGCAGGAGGTCCCATGAATTTTGTAGTACAGCTTAAGTTTAAAAGTTTAAGCTCCAAAATTTAAGGACATTGTCGGTCTCATTAATTTTAATTAATGTTGGCCTCTCATAATAAATTAAAATTGCAATAATGCGTTGGCCTTATAAATATATTTAATTTCAAAAAATATACTATATCCATCATCAATCAAATTGATATTATTAAATTTCAATAAAGACCGGTGAATAGAAAAAGCATTATGTCCAGCAGAGATTCTAACGTTGTTCAATGGCATTAATAATGGGGAGGAGATTGTCTCAGGCAGCAATTCAACAATGTATAAATACAAAATAAATAAAAAATTGATATACAGTTAAAATTTCAGAACATTATAAATCAATAAAATAAATTTTAAAATTGAAATATACAGAGGATTATTTACGGTAGCTGTGATGTTGCTGCTATTCTTCGTCTCTGCAGTGTTATTTCATTGATTTGCAAATAAAAAGATTAAATAATATAAATAAAAATATTTTTCCCTCCAAATTTTTTTCTAGATTGTTTAGCAGGAATCTAAGAATTCCAAATGATTGACAAGTAGCAGAATTTTTTTCTTAAGCTGGGGGGCAATTTCTAGCCCCATCCCAAATGCACCCGCTCAAATCTTCAAACCAAAAAGTAAGAGCTCCTATTATTCAGAAAAAGATTCTAATTGATCCTGTAGCATAATTGTTTTTTACTTGATGGGACCCTGCTCTTTTAAAATAGATCCTGAAGCACCCTTGAAACCACGGCCTTATACAGAAGATTTGTGGCTAATTTCCCATAGGCTAGTGTACCATTGACCAAATGGGTAACAAAACGTTATAAGGTGGAATTGGACAGAGTAACAACAAAGATAGGTTTGAGCTGATTCAAAAGCTAATGACCTAGGTGTTGATACTGCTAGTTTCAACCTTGCAAAATGTTCTTCTTGCTTATATACAGGTACAACTGGGGTACAAATGCTCTGGCTATTGATGTAGCTTTTACTTAATTTAAGAGAGAGGTGGCTTATTTAAGAAACAATGGCCCAAAGAAAGATGCGTTATCTGGAAAAAAATTGATGATTGAAGCTCTAAGGTGTTGAAAACACTTAGGCAATAACTCAGAGAGGATTAAAAGTGCTACCGAGGAGTCTCCTTTCTATAGCATTATCGTCTTCCTGATTTTAAATTAAGGTATTATAGCATAATGGAGAATGAACAATTTCGAATGTAATCCATACCAGAAATAAATTAGCTGCAAAATTTTCTTGATGGTCCATAACCAGCGCAACATAAAAGATATACAAGTCACTCAGAAACTTAATAAATGGAGGAATAACAAGAAAAATATAAAAGAACACGTGAATTTTTTTGAGAAATGTCAAGAAAACAGAACATAAACATCGAGAATGCATTATTCAGAGGTTTTCATTCAGTTTCATCGATACTTTGTTTTCTCAGGCCTTAACTTGTCTTCCCACTAACGGTAACAATTTTGGGTGTTTTCAAATTGACCATATTTTCCTCGCAGCTGATGATGAATACTCTTTTGCAGCCCTAGCCCCGGAATTTGTACAACTCTTCTGTATGGCCTGAGCCTCCCACCTTCAAAATAAAATAACTTCCTGATATCCCCAGAGCGAGCTCCCATCCTCGACCTCGATGGTTGCCCAGTTACCTGGTGAGAGACTAACTAGTAAGGTGGGTAAGTTTCTCGAAATCCCATTTTCAAATCTCAAACGTATCCGTCGAGCGCTAAATATTTTTTTTTATGTTTTTTTTTGTCTATCGCTAATTTTATTTTATTTTCTACCGCTAAATTTATTAGTTACGCAGTGAGTAAAACTACCTATATACTTTATTAGATCTCATTATGTTATGGGATTTCTTGCAGTTTTAGGCTGAATTTTATTCCTTGTATATTGCATTTTTTCAAAAAAAAAATTAAAAAGCACTAAGCAAAACTACTTTATTAGATCACAAGGTCAAGGCCTTTAGTTTCCACTTTTTCATGCTACATCTTAAAAAGGTTCACTACAACATCTCAAGGCCACCCTCGTTCACAAGCCCTCTTTGCAATGGCCGTCCTCACAGACGCCCTCCCCTCCTCCTCAAACTAACTTGGGGTGGCCTTATGGAGGAGTGTCTGGAGGTGGTGGTGGTGCTTCTGGTTGGCCCTCTAGCGGAACATTTGGTTGGTCTATCAACTCTTCCAAATGGTTTTTACGGCTAGATCGGGCACTTTCTCTCGCTCGATGAGAAGATAAAGATAAAGATGACAATGATTGGGATCTTCCCAATGTCACTTTGGACCCCACTGTTGTATGGGGTAAGCTGGATGACAAGGATCTGCCACCCTCTGTTGGCACTACTATGGCCGCTTAGCGGCATTTTATATTGTTTTTTTATCATGCTTTATGCTTTCTAGGCTCTACCCATGTGACTATCGGGGTATTGCCTTCTTATCACCCAAACTTTTTTTGTGAGTATGTGTGTATTTATCTTTAATTAATAGATATATAGGCTTATTCATTAAAAAAAAGGTTTGGAAAAAAAATTATCAAGATTTATTGTAGAAATGATACTAAAAAAGTGTGAATTTTTTCGTAAAGTTATTTGGATCCGCTCATGAAACATACTTTTTCAAATGTTACGTTTACTCCCATAGACTAGTTGATTCTTCTATTATGTTATTTTGAAAAAGTTGATTTAAATATTTTTTCAAAAAAAAATATTGGCTTTTTTTTTTAAAGTGATATGAGATATGTTTATATCCTTAATTCCACCAGGGTAATATTCGTAGTATCTATTTTAAGTGCAATATGGTTAGATGTAACATTTCTTAGGAAAGTTAAAAAGAGAGTATATGTTTGTTTCTTATATTAGTGGCATTATGTATAGGAAGGTAGAGCAATTGTTCTATAGGTGATATGAGTGGAATATATTGGAGTTGGAAGAACATAAGACGGAAATGGTAGAGAAAAGGAAGAGGAACAATAGCCAAGTAAGAGGAGATGGAGAAGTGTAAGGAGTAGTGGAGCTAAGCTTTAGTTTCATTGGAGAAGATAGTGAAATGGTAGTTCCAAACGGAGGGGGAGTAGAGAGAGAGCAATAGTTCCAAAAATAGAGTTTGTGTATTGAAAAAAAGAAGAGCAATAATCCCACAAGAGAAACTAGCAACTAATAGTCCTACAAGGAGGGAGAGGAAGACCTAGAGAGTGGTAGTTTTGTTGGAGGAACTAGTGAAAGAGGAAGACCTAGAGAGTGGTAGTTTTGTTGGAGGAACTAGTGAAAATGCTAGAGAAAGGCAAGAAAAAGATGATTGGTATCCCCAAATTTGAATTGTTAGAAATTGAAATCTTCATTGTTAAAATTGTGAGGCAAGTGATATCCCTAATAATAGAATAATAATTAAAAATGATATCCCCCACTAATGTAAAGGTGATGGCCCATTACCAACCCTAGCTAAATTATTTTAAATTAAAAATAAAAAATTTGCTACATTAAATGAAAAACTATTTCTTAAATTTATAAATAGTGTGATCATGGAATGTGAGCACAAGAAAGCGAAGCAAAGAATGAATGCAAAATCACATCACTTGGAAAGTAAAATTGAAGAGCAAAAGCTTTTGAAAGAATGGAGAATAAGAAAAAGCGATCACAATAATGGCATCTATTAAGATTGCTCTCAAGATTACAATAAAAATGATAGATACAAATTGATATTACAAATCCTAACAGAAATAAGAAAATGGGATATAGCCTACGATTGGAAGGAAAAACAAGAGTTGGCCTAGCAACCTATTGCAAATGCAATACCCATATGAAAAACTAAAAAAAATCAATAAAGAAAGCTTTGATTATAGATTAAGAGGGATTGGAGAGTACAAGGAAAAAATTAAAAGAAACAGCTTTCTCTGTGAAATGATTCAACACATAGCCAACCATAGAAAAGCTTCAAAATTAGATTTTAGAGCAAAGGGGACTGAATGTTACCATTAGACACTACCAAAGGGGTTCCTTCTTATCCAATGCAAAATGGAGAAGAAAAAAACATCCTCAAAGCAGGCACTTGGTTAATGGATGAAAATTATATCAAAGATTAGGAATCAAATTTTAACTTATTGAAGCATGAAATCTCTCAAACCCTATTGTGGATTTAATTATATAATCTTCCTACAGAGTACTAGAATGAACCTACCTTGAATATTGGAATTTTTTTGGGCACTTGCACTCAAGTGGATCCCAATATATTGAACAAATAGGTACGAATATATATGTGCATATGCTTATATGTTGATCTACCTTTCCTTGTTCTTACATCTATTGAAATCTAATCTAAGGATGGGATGTGGATTCAAAAGGTAGAAATGGAAGGACCCTCTAGATTTTATAAAAAATGCTCAATGTACAACCATAATCTAGAGGAGTGTATTAAAACAAAACAATAGTAGAACAATCACCTTGACTAGAGGTTGATAGAAACAAATTGTAAACAAGAGATTCCTAATGATCCCCCCAAAATTACAAAGAAAATATTGGAGGGAACAAAGAAAAATGAGCAACCAAATCCAAAACCATAACTTAATATCTACCAGAGACAATGATATAAAAGATAACCTTTGAAATTACTCTAGATTTATTTGAGACCTACCAACGAAGACTAGTTTCTTTCTAATACCCAGGTTAAAGGATCAAACCTTATAGTAGTCTACAAGCTTGACTCAAACAAGGAGTTTTCACAAGATGATTTAGAGATAAATTCCCTAGAAGAAAGAACAGTGATCTAGTCTAAAACAACAAAAGAAAAACCCAATTATGGAAGCCAAAAAAAGCAAGGAAAACAAAAAGGAACTATTAGAAATTAATGGTCAATAGATACTGTTGGCGTTTAAATTAGCACCTCCAGGTCTTGATTGTGCTTAGACTATTTCAAATGTTTTGCAACACTTCTTAGTTATTTAAAGAGGAGAAGTCCTCTCAGAGCAATCGTGAGGAAAGGGAACTATTTAACTAAGTTCCTATCTTTTTATGCTTATTGCGAGACCTGAAGTGCACAAACACAATGCTTGCCGTAGCTAAGCTTTCTCTGGTTTTTAGAGATCTCAACTACCTACTAACTGCTTCCTATCTATCAATACCTTCAAGGTAAACAGAGCATGAGGGTAAAGGAGCGGGGAATGGGATGGTTGGATCACTTGAATTCACCGTCTCCAGAGGATATGACCGAGGCTCTGAACTCTCGGGTATACACCGGGATAAGGTTGGTACAAGCAAACACTCTACACGGTAAACTAGATCTGAGATCTGCCAAGGAGGAGGGACTCCTATCCGAGGTATGAGCTTAAGAAATAGTTTACTAGAAACAACAAAATCACGATGCCTTGGCCAACGAGCTTGCTAAGGAGGAGGGACTCCTATCCGAAGTATAGCTTGGAAGTCAATACATTAAACAACATCAAACGACAACTGTCAATAACAAATATCCAAGGAGGAGGGACTCCTATCCGAGGAGGGAAATGAGACAACAAGCTATTAAACACAGGACGTAGACATAACTTCAAATAAGATGATCAAAATGCAAGCGCCTTCTGATATTCCTCTTCAATGCTTCATCAACGAATTACAAAAGTTGGGAGAGCAAAGGCACGAAATCATGCACAATTACAATCAACCAACGAACTCTCATCCAAGAGTGAACAAATATTCGCTTTCAAAGTGTTGGCAACAATGGCGCAGCAATTTTGCATAGCAAGTAAAGGTTAAACAAATAATGAGCCCAAGGCTCTTATTTATAGGACTCAAAGGAGTGGGCAACCCCAAAATCTCCTTGAGTTAACGTGAGTTCTTGCCAATCAATTAGCAAGATTTATTCCTAAATAGGGGGAACAAGCAGTTAACTGGAAAGCTACTTCAGTTAACTGAAAGTCAACAAAGAGTCAATTGGAAACTACTTCAGTTGACTGAAAGCAAACTAAAGGTGAACTTAAATGTAAAGTCTCCCTCCAAAATAGACATCCACATTTAGTGGAGATCTAAGATCCACAAATCATGGAAGTCAATTAGACATCCTTAATTAGTGGGATCTGACAATGCATGATTTAAGGAAAGTGGAGTTAAACTTGGAAAGAAGCATCAAGTTAACTCCAACTACATTTAATAGCATCTTGAGTTGACTTGGAAAGAAGCGTCAAGTCAACTCAAGTCTCATGAATGCCACTTGGAGGATGTATGGCGTCCTTTTCTGGTGCATTTATAGCTCGCCATTAATCAACAGTGTCTCAATCCATTGATTGACTTCATCGGCTTCCGGGGAGTTAATGCTTTGTAGGATGATGACGTGGCGTCGGAGCATGACCTCACCCGTTGTGAGCTGATTTCCGAAGTCAATGCATTGAGATGCTGCCTCTTCTAACTTGGTTGATAAAGCTGCTACCTTAGCCAGCTTACAACCCTCTGGATCATCAAGAAAGGTACTGCGGATGACATCTCTGAACTGGTTCTGTACAGTCACCAACTCGACGTATTCTCCTCCCTCACGCTGATATTCCATGCAAGGGAAGGATATTACCAACATTCTTGCGAAGTTGATAATAGTGGCAACCACCCTTCTGTAATCAATCAACTCTACTGAATGAGCGTCGTAGGCTTTCACCTTGTACGCCAATTGTTCCTTCCAAGCAAAAAGATGTTGCTTGTTTTCCTCAGAGTATACTGATTGATATGCTAATTGCAAATCTGCAATTGTACTTTCGTCTTCAAGCCTCTTTTCTGCAATCCTTTGTTCCGACTGCTGGATCTCCACACGAAGTTCATGTGCTCTATCCCGTAACTGGTATAGGTTCGCCAGTACGCATCTACCCTTGAGAACAAACTCTTCCACCTGATTTCTCAAGTGTTTGCCGAATGTTAACAATTGTCGATGATTTTGTTCGGCGGGGAGATCTGAAATGATCTATTTGGTAAAGGCGTTTAATTTATTGCCATGTATCAAGTTTGTTATGTCGAGAACCGGTGGTTCTCAAACCCTAATTGTTTTTGTTTGTTTTTTGCAAATTTTTGGTTTTTTGTGATTTTGAGGGTTTTTTGACAAAATAATCAAAGCTGCGATTTTACTAGAAATTGCAAATAAAATCTAGATAAATTTAATAATGCAATTTTATGCTCAGAACTTGCTCAAATATGATAGGCGCCTCAATGTATTTAACTTCCAGAGCAATTACAATAATAAATATGGAGCTATAAATGAAATACAATCAATTTATTGAAGAAAAACCTGATTTCTCATAATGGCGGCTGTAATAAATGCTGCTGGTACGGCCAGAAATAAATGGAGGAATCTCGAGCTCGAAAACCAATGCAAAAGTGTCCAGTAACCACTGCGCCCAAAGTCCACTTGCCAGAACCTGAAGATAGAAGGCGTTTCTCCAGAAACAGGAAAGTACGGCCTTGCTGGTACGGCCAAGTACAACAATAAATGACAAGTACGGCTCCTTGAAATTCGTGCCAAAACACTGATGAATGGTAATGAATGAAATCGCCTCAAAAGGAAGATGAATATCTCTGCTGATCACTGATGAATCTGTCAATCAATCCAATCTGTAACTCCTGAATGAAGTCACCCAGATGCAAGCTTAAACTGGTATTTCACAGCCTCAGTCTGCCTAATCTCTGAAGAGTTTTCGTTCTCCAGAAACGATTGTCTGCCAGAAACCCTAGGGTTTGCAAACTCCAATGCTCAGATGCAAGAAGACAAAATTGAATAATAAACATGATAGTTCGATTTTGCCTGTGAAAGGTATATATTGCCTTGAAGGAAAAATTTGACCCAAATCTCCATTTTAATAAATCATTTAAGTTAATGATTTAATTCGCACTTTTGACTTAGGAAAAATAATTAATTATTGGTGTCCCCTTTTTAATGAATATAAATACTCATTAAGTCACCTTTTAATAATATATTATAAAGTATAATTAAATACTTTATAATTAAGCCAAATAATTAAATATTTAAATATTTCAATAAAGTGACTTTAATATAAAGTCAAATTATTAAATATTTAATAACTCATTAATTACTCCTTATTT